>WNWK01008547.1:70000-83733 GCA_009830355.1 Cherax destructor | reverse complement strand
AGATTAATTTACAAAAGGTTAACAACAGTATTGTATCTAGAGGCTGTTTGCCTTTCCCATGTACTCCTATGTAATAAACTTACCCACACTACTTTCCCACCCACCTTAATTCCCTCCCTCTCTTCCTTCCTCCTTCCCTTCATCTGCAGTGTTTCTTTCCATCTGGTGTGGTTCCCATCAGCCCTGGCAGTAAGGTTCTCCTGCCTGGTGTCTCACTATTCCCTACCATAAATCCAGGTTAAATCGCCGTCATCTAACCCATTCCTATGTTTTTTTTTACCCTAAGATCTTCTGTTGTTATCCCTGCTACTGGAGATATACATGTAACGAGAGATATATAAAAGATAAATTATAGATAGATAAGTAGATAAATTGATATAGTGTAAATATATATAGTGTGTTTACTCAAATATATATATTTGAGTGTTCAACAATTTTCCGTCTTGTACAATGAACTGGTTCATTGATTTCCATTTTTTTCCCAATGTACCCTGACCTCTAGGGCTGAACCCTAAGCCTAACCTGGATATTTGAAGTCATTTAACAGCTTATTTCAACTATGTCAACATCGACCTCATCCATTAGAAATCGTTTCGTCATTAGCGGAGGAAACATCGAGCCTTACTAGTCACGCTGAATGACCCACAGGCGTCTCGCCCTTCATAAAATGTGACAACTTTCTCAAAAGAAGTAAAAAAAATAAATTATGGAACCGTCTGAAAGTAATTTGGTTATGGTAAACGTTGTTTAAGGCTCTGAAGGAGTGACTGAAACATGACAACGAGATATAGAGAACCTCTAAGAATGTTAATATTGAAGAGACGACTGCAGCATGCGAGGCCCGAGTGTTTAACTGCTGCAACAGTTGCTGTAATAGTCACTGTAACAGCTGCTGTAATAGCCACTGTAACAGCTGCTGTAATAGCCACTGTAACACGGGATGATGAAGTTTAAAACGTAATTGTAACTAACACGAAGCGGCTTTGTTTAGAGTAAATTAAAGAGTAAACAAAGGACCTTGCCCTTCCATGCAGTCCTAACATGGGAGGTAGACCGCTTGCAAAGTTTCATTTCTGTATCTGGTAATAAAATCTATTAAATCATTACTATATGCAGTAAGATCACGACAAACAGGTGATATCATAATATGCAAAATAACCTCTGTGAAAAGATGGTGAATTTAAAAGCGCTTTCGTGATTTCTCACACTATCAATGAACAGTCTTGATTTTATGAGAAATCGCTTGAAATTCACTATATCTTCACAGTGGTTATTTTGATCACACACACACACACACACACACACACACACACACACGACCATGATGCCAAGAGCTACAGGAAAACATTGGGGAGAGATGGAGGGAAAGGAAATGGGAGGCGGAGAGGGAGAAGTCAGTGTTTATTCACGGGCTCCAGGAGAGCGAATTAAGGACACACAATGAAAGACGGCAGGAGGAAAGACAGGAGATTGAGAACATCATTAGAGAAATAGGCGAAGAGGACATGTCTGAGATAGTAAATTTTCAGAGAATAGGGGGGTACGTGAAGGGGAGAAAACGGCCAGTCAAGCTGATCTTCAAGACAGAAACAGTGCGAAACAGGATCCTGCAAGAGAAACCACGGCTGAAGGAATCGTCAGCATACAGGAGGGTGTTCCTAGACCGGGACAGAACAAAAACAGAAAGACAGCAGCTGAGGGAGTGGAGGCAAAATCGAAAGGAGCTGGGAAGAGAGACAGACAGAATCAGCAGAAACCAACCAGAACAGGGAAGAGCAACAGGAGCGAGCACACACAAACCCACCCCTAGAACCCCAAAACCAAACACGCTATCCCAACACAGACCACAATCCACACTTACATCCCCCACCCCTCACTATGCAGTAGAATCCCCCAGAGTCCCTTCTCCCCACCCCACAGACCCCCGAAACACAGTGTTGGAGAGGAAACTGAATGTATGGTACACGAACGCAGATGGAATAACGAATAAGTGGGAGGAGTGGCATGAAAGAATCAAAGAGGCATCACCGGACATCATAGCCCTCACTGAAACAAAGCTCACAGGGATGATAACAAATGCCATCTTTCCAACGGGATACCAGATCCTGAGGAAAGACAGAGGGAACAGAAAGGGTGGAGGAGTGGCACTGCTGATCAAAAACAGATGGGATTTTGATGAGCTGGAGAGAGGGGACAGAGGAGAAGCAGGAGATTGTATAATAGGAACACTTCAGTCCGGAGGTCCAAAGGTGATAATTGCAGTGATGTATAACCCACCACAGAACAGCAGGAGACCAAGGCAAGATTATAATGAGAGTAATAGAGCGATGGTTGACACACTGGCCGAATTGGCCAGAAGGGCTCATGCGAGCAGGGCGAAGCTACTGATCATGGGCGACTTCAACCATAAGGAAATCGATTGGGAGAACTTAGAACCACATGGGGCCAAGAAACATGGAGGGCTAAAATGATGGAGGTGGTACTGGAAAATCTCATGTACCAACATGTAAAGGACAATACCAGAGAGAGAGGGGAGGACGAGCCAGCGAGACTGGACCTGGTATTCACCCTGAGTAGTGCAGATATTGAGGACATCACACATGAAAACCACCTTGGGGCCAGTGATCATATGGTTCTAAGCTTCGACTACATAGTAGAGTTACAAGTGGAGAGGGAAGCAGGAAGGGCTGCACAAATGAAGCCAAACTACAAGAAAGGTGACTACGTGGGCATGAAGAACTTCCTGCACGGAGTTCAGTGGGACAGAGAGCTGGCAGGAAGTCGGTAAACGAGATGATGGAATATATGACAACAATTTGCACGGAAGCTGAGGAGAGGTTTATACCCAAGGGTAACAGGAAAAGCGAAAAAGCCAGGATGAGCCCATGGTTCACCCAAAGGTGCAGGGAAGCCAAAACCAAGTGTGCCAGGGAATGGAAGAAGTATAGAAGGCAAAGGACCCAGGAGAATAAGGAGAACAGTCGTAGAGCCAGAAATGAATATGCACAGGTAAGAAGGAAGCCCAAAGACAATACGAAAATGACATAGCAGCGAAAGCAAATCTGACCCAAAGCTGTTGTACAGCCACATCAGGAGGAGAACAACAGTCAAGGACCAGGTGATCAGGCTGAGGAAGGAAGGAGGGGAGGTCACAAGAAATGACCACGAAGTGTGTGAGGAGCTCAACATGAGATTCAAAGAGGTGTTCACAGAGGAAATAGAAGGGCCTCCAGAAAGGAGGAGAGGTAGGGTACACCACCAGGTGCTGGACACGATAAACACAACTGAGGAGGAAGTGAAGAGGCTACTAAGCGAGCTAGATACCTCAAAGGCGATGGGGCCGGACAACATTTCTCCATGGGTCCTGAGAGAGGGAGCAGAGGAGCTATGTGTACCCTAACAACAATCTTCAACACGTCTATCGAAACAGGGCAACTACCAGAGGTATGGAAGACAGCAAATGTAGTTCCAATTTTTAAAAAAGGAGACAGAAACGTAGCACTAAACTACAGACCAGTGTCACTGACATGCATAGTATGCAAGGTCATGGAGAAGATTATCAGGAGAAGAGTGGTGGAGCACCTAGAAAGGAATGAGCTTATCAACGAAGGCCAACACGGTTTCAGGGACGGAAATCCTGTGTCACAAACCTACTGGAGTTCTATGACAGGGTGACAGCAGTAAGACAAGAGAGAGAGGGTGGGTAGATTGCATATTCTTGGACTGTAAGAAGGCGTTTGACACAGTCCCACACAAGAGATTAGTGCAGAAGCTGGAGGACCAGGCAGGGATAACAGGGAAGGCACTACAATGGATCAGGGAATACCTGTCAGGAAGACAGCAGCGAGTCATGGTTCGTGGCGAGGTGTCAGAGTGGGCGCCGGTGACGAGTGGGGTGCCACAGGGGTCAGTCCTAGGACCGGTGCTGTTTCTGGTGTTTGTGAACGACATGATGGAAGGAATAGACTCCGAAGTGTCCCTGTTTGCAGATGATGGAAGTTGATGAGAAGAATTCAATCGGAAGAGGACCAGGCAGAACTACAAAGAGATCTGGATAGGCTGCAAGCCTGGTCCAGCAATTGGCTCCTGGAGTTCAACCCAACCAAGTGCAAAGTCATGAAGATTGGGGAAGGGCAAAGAAGACCGCAGACGGAGTACAGTCTAGGGGCCAGAGACTACAAACTTCAATCAAGGAAAAGATCTTGGGGTGAGCATAACACCAGGCACATCTCCTGAGGCGCACATCAACCAAATAACTGCTGCAGCATACGGGCGCCTAGCAAACCTAAGAACAGCATTCCGACATCTTAATAAAGAATCGTTCAGGACCCTGTACACTGTGTACGTTAGGCCCATACTGGAGTATGCAGCACCAGTTTGGAACCCACATTTATCCAAGCACGTAAAGAAACTAGAGAAAGTGCAAAGGTTTGCAACAAGACTAGTCCCGGAGCTAAGGGGTATGTCCTACGAGGAGAGGTTAAGGGAAATCGACCTGACGACACTGGAGGACAGGAGAGATAGGGGGGACATGATAACGACATATAAGATACTGAGAGGAATTGACAAGGTTGATAGAGACAGAATGTTCCAAAGATGGGACACAGCAACAAGGGGACACAGTTGGAAGTTGAAGACTCAGATGAATCACAGGGATGTTAGGAAGTATTTATTCAGTCACAGAGTAGTCGGGAAGTGGAATAGCTTGGGAAGCGATGTAGTGGAGGCAGGTTCCATACACAGCTTTAAGAAGAGGTATGATAAAGCTCATGGCGCAGGGAGAGTGACCCAGTAGCGGCCAGTGAAGAGGCGGGGCCAGGAGCTATGTCTCGACCCCTGAAACCACAACTAGGTGAGTACAACTAGGTAAGTACACACACACACACACACACACACATATATATATATATATATATATATATATATATATATATATATATATATATATATATATATATATATATATATATATATATATATATATATGTACAAAGTACCGGCCGTCTCCCACCGAGACAGGGAGACCTTATAAGAAAAACGAAAGTTTTACTTTTTACTTTTAGTAATTTATGCAGGAAAGGAGTTACTGACCTTTTAATCCTGGCATTTTAGTCGCCTCTTACGAAGGAAGAATTCATACATACACATATGTAGACACATATTACACATGCAAACGTAGGAGAGACATAAATATTTAATGAATGTCATACGTACAAAGTCTGTATTGTTTTTAATCCGGAGAGCTCAACTCTGCTCCGGATGCAATGACTGGCTAATCTGGGAGTCTGAGGGAATGACGTTCAGATTAAAATATGACTGCACCTGCAAATGCCAGGTTGCAGCACTGTGCAACGAGGAAATCAACGAAGCAAATAAAGTGAGGTAACGATGTTACTAAGGAGTGAATCGTTAATAGAGAAGTCCAACGCCGTAGAGCTAAATGAAAAGTCCCCCCCCCCAAGAGACGGTTAAAAAAGAGAAGACCAGTAACCCTGCCAGAGTGCATAACTTTTACAAGGCTTCCTCTTCACAACAAATCCCTCCATCTCACTATAACAAACTGTGTGAGTGAGAGATGATCAATGATTCTTTGATGGAAACGAAGGGATCTTGATCCAAGGAATTGAAAATAGTCTTTCCACGGATCAAACCTGATTTTCTGCAGTTCATTAACCGCTGTATGACTCATAAGAACTAATAAAAAATAAAAATAATGAATTATTTGACATTAATCAGGTTTGATCCAAGGAAGAGAAGGGGAGCTCTAAGTCACATTGTCACCTTAGCCTAACCTAATCTAACCTAACCAAAACTAACCTAACCTAATCTAACCTAACCAAAACTAACCTAACCTAATCTAAGCTAACGTAACCTAACCTACTCTAACCTAACATACCTAACCTAACCAAAACTAACCTAACCTAACCTTACCTAAACTAACCTAACCAAAACTAACCTAACCTAACCTTACCTAAACTTAACTAACCAAAACTAACCTAACGTAAGTTAATCTAATCTAGACTAACCTAATCTATACTAATCTAACCTATCTATTCTAAATTAACCTAACCTGACCAAACCTAACCTAACCTAACAATCTAACCTAAGTGCCGCTTGTAGACAAACTAGTTAACAATCTAACTTAAAAACAACAACATTGGCTTAGAGTCTAACCCTCTTGATGGCAGCCAATGAGCGAGTCCTTAACAGAGGCCGGAGAGAGGCGCTGGTCTGTAAGGGTCATGCTGGCGCTGGGAGACTGAGGACCAGACGACGCTACGGTCCTCAGACCTCGACTATCGGTCCGATATTGACGACCCAATCAAGGCATTTGATGGGTTTAACAGGGGCTAATAGCGGCCCCACCATGACGCGCCTGGATACTTTTCCCTTCCCACTCAAAACCCACTCGGTGATGCTTAGCACCCACTCTAACCCACTCCAAACTCACTTAAAATTCACCCAGATCTGCTTGAAACCAACTCAAAACACGTTCAAAACACGTTCAAAACACGTTCAAAACTCAAATCACAATCCTGCACATTCAAAAGGTACTAAGTCGCTCTAAAAACTAACTGCAACGCACTCAAATGCACTCACACTTGCTAAACTGCTTTAAAACACTGAGATGCACTCAAACGCAATCAAAATCAACTCGAATACACTTACAGAACGGCATTCGAGATACGCTAAGATACACTATAGAAGCTCACTTGCACTCGAAACTCACTAGAGCTTTCTCAAACATTATCAAAAAGCACTCAAAACACTCAAACTCACTCGATCCCAGTAAAACCCTCTCAGTTAAACTGAAAACCCCACTCAGTCACAGACTCCCCACTCCTAAGAGACACGTATAGGTTTTACGTACACACACACACACATATATATATATATATATATATATATATATATATATATATATATATATATATATATATATATATATATATTATATATATATATATTTACAAGGCCCTGCTTGCAGAACATTGTTTGGCTGTAAAGAAAGGCACTTTTCTAGTTTACTAGCACAAAGGCCTTTTTCTAGATAAAGCTGTAACCAGGAAAAGGCACTGTGCCGGGTAGAGAAAAATAGGCACTTTAAACAACGAGGTTTTAACGCCTCCAGTAAGTTAATTCATTATATTTTTTTTTTGGGGGGGGGCGATATTTTTGTAAAGTTTTCTCATCCGCAATAAAGAATAAGTCGAGAAGTTTTTAAATGAGCCATCAATTGCTACATACACTTATTTCCCCTCTGTGAGAGAGAGAGAGAGAGAGAGAGAGAGAGAGAGAGAGAGAGAGAGAGAGAGAGAGAGAGAGAGAGAGAGAGAGAGAGAGAGAGAGAGAGAGAGAGTTTAGATATCAAGCCATATTCCGTTGTTCATGTAATTCTGAAAGACTTCTGCGGGTTATATAAACTTTTGTGTTACGTTCAAGGCAAAAATACTGTTGTTTTGCGTTGAAAGTCACTTAGGTGAGAGCACCGAGCAGAAGACAACTGTGAAGGAGATTTTTGATCAAATATACACACTGATAAAATGTAGGTAGAACACTAAGAACCACTACCACCACTCCAATAACAACAACTACCACCACCACCACCACTCCAATAACAACAACTACCACCACCACCACTCCAATAACAACTACCACCACCACCACCACTCCAATAACAACTACCACCACCACCACCACTCCAATAACAACCACTACCACCACCACCACTCCAATAACACCACTACCACCACCACCACTCCAATAACAACTACCACCACCACCACCACTCCAATAACAACTACTACCACCACCACCACTCCAATAACAACCACTACCACCACCACCACTCCAATAACAACTACTACCACCACCACCACTCCAATAAACACACCACCACCACTCCAATAACAACCACTACCACCACCACCACTCCAATAACAACCACTACCACCACCACCACTCCAATAACAACACTACCACCACTACCACCACTCCAATAACAACCACTACCACCACCACCACTCCAATAACAACCACTACCACCACCACCACTCCAATAACAACCACTACCACCACTACCACCCGCCACTACTACCACTACCACCACTCCAATAACAACCTCTACCACCCTCCTCCACTACTACTACCACCACCACTCCAATAACAACCACTACCACCCTCCACTACTATCACCACCACCACTCCAATAACAACCACTACCACCCTCCACTACTATCACCACCACCACTCCAATAACAACCACTACCACCCTCCTCTACTATCACCACCACCACTCCAATAACAACCACTACCACCCGCCACTACTACTACCATCACCATTCCAATAACAACCACTACCACCCGCTACTACTACCACCACCACCACTCCAATAACAACCACTACCACCCTCCTCACTATACCATACCACCACTCCAATAACAACCATACACCACATAAACACATAAAACCAACTACAACAATAACAACTATAACATTAACAACTACAACAATAACAATAACAAAAATAACTACAACACCAACAATAACAGCAGCTACAACAGTAACAACTACACCAATAACAGCTACAACAATAACAACAATATCAGCAACAATAACAACGACAATAATAAACCAACAACAATAAAATAACAGTGATACCAGCAACTACAACAACATCAGTGATACCAACAACAACCTGCACCAAGACTTCTACAACAGCAAATAAACTGAACCTCTCGGACATCTCTCACTCAGCCATAAACAAAATTTTTCCAAAATATTCAAGACAGTGTTTATGCTTGTGGGTCATGCAAGTGGCTCACCAGGACGATATATCAGAGTGTATTCTCTCCGTGTGTGAGCACGGTGTCGTGCAGGGTGTCGTGCAGGGTGTCGTGTAGGGTGTCGTGCAGGGTGTCGTGTAGGGTGTCGTGTAGGGTGTCGTGCAGGGTGTCGTGCAGGGTGTCGTGCTGAGGACACAACCCACACGTGATAGACCTTCGTGAGACGAAATCTTTCTTCTTTGTGTGTGTGTGTGTGTGTGTGTGTGTGTGTGTGTGTGTGTGTGTGTGTATGTGTGTGTGTGTGTGTACATACGCGTGGAACCGTCGTCAAAGATGTATATTATAAATGTCATTCTGGCGTCTGAAACGTAGGGAGACATTTTAGGGTAGGACCCACAAGATGACTTTCATCTTCCGTTGGCTGAAGCTGTACTTTCACTTCCCTCACCCTAGATCCCGTTTCTACACTTCAGAAAATGATTGAGACGAAGAGGGGGAAATATATATCCACTTCAGTTCCAATTTCCTGTAAAATTGGTAGTGGTTCCCACACCCGCTGGTTGAGCCAGATGACCGGCTGCCTTCGAAGAGGAGATGACTTTCTTCCTTCTTATCTTCCGTAAGCTGTTTGGTTCGACTCGGAAGAGTTGACGGACTGGGCACCACTTACCGCTAAGGGGACTGATCACCTGGAATTTCCTCTTCTCGGCTTCCACAGTTAATTCTCTGTATTGGACGGATAAAGCCAGTGACTTACGAAACGTCTAGACAATAAACATCCCCAAGTGTTGTACATGTGTCTTAGTCACCTAATTCTCGGTGTTTTTTTTATCCCATTTATATTCATTGCACAAATAACCCTCACAGAAGCGAAATAAACTCAGGACGGCGTTTCGGTACGACTTGGACTATTAACTAGAGCGGACCGAAACGTCGTCCTAAGTTTCTTCCTCATATGTGCGGATTATCTGTGTATTGTTCCAGTCACGGTACTGTGCCCTTATGTTCTTGATAAACAACTCAACTCTGTTGGTTCTTTTTCTGCTGCAGGAAGTGGGAGATAATCTGATGCGATTCTTTATTCCCAGAGATGCAGTGAATGAACCATCCTCTCTGGCAGCTATAAAGTTAACCATGAAAATATCCAAAACACATCCAGTCTGGTGGCTGGCCCAGTCTGCATGTCTACGGTGTTTTTGGCACTGATTTTAGCCTAAGGCGTTCCATACGACGGTGTTCCCAACCTCGGTGTTCCTACGGCAGTGTCCTCAGCGTCAGTATGTGTGCAATGGTAATGTGTTCGCTTCATTACATGTAAGTAGGCGGATATGTGTATGTAAGACGGGCAAAGTGGCCACTTCAGCGCATATCACCATAAACTAGCAGTGACAAGATCGTGTCCGATCCCCCTACTCATGCAAATCCGCTCATGAAGCGGGTGCACAGGAGTGCATATTGAGTGAGACATTATACACACCCACACCCACACTCACACACACACACACACACACTCACACACACACACACACACTCACACACAGGAGAGGTAGGAGGGGACATGATAACAATATATAAAATACTGAGAGGAATTGACATCGTGGATAGGAACAGAATGATTCAGAGATGAGACACAGCAACAAGGGGTCACAACTGGAAAATAAAAACTCAGATGAGTCACAGGGATGTTAGGAAGTATTTCTTCAGTCATAGACTTGTCAGAAAGTGGAACAATCTGGAGAATGATGTAATGGAGGCCGGATCCATACATAGCTTTAAGAAGAGATACGATAAAGCTCATGGAGCAGCGAGAGTGTGAACCCAGTAGCGAGCAGCGTAGAGGCGGGGCCAGAATCTGTGACTCGACCCCTGCAACCACAAATAGGTGAGAACAAATAGGCGAGTACAGTAGCTAACTACCTCAACCTTCACAAAGGCTTCTATAACAGCCCTCGGTGTTAGGTTTTTCCTGAATCGGTTTTTTTTTGAGCCGTGACACACAATATATTTTAGATGTTTTATAGACTCAGTTGACGCAGGCAGAGGCGAAGCTGCGTATGTCTAACGCACTTGATGGCGCTGAAGTGCGTTGTACGCCAGGGTATTGGTGTTCTAAAGGGTAACTCAATATCTCTGTGTCCCTGTTTCTCTGTAGTACTGTGTCCCCTTATCTCTCTCTCTCCCTCTATGGATCTATGTTGCTGCTTCTCGTACCTCCTGTATTCCACTTTCTTCTGCTTGAAATGAATAAGAGAGATCGCAGATGTTATTCACTGAGCATCGTTCATACTCGTGTTTACGTTGTATTCAGTATTTTTTGGGTTGTTTCATTTTAGATGAAGACGACTGGATGTTCACAACTTCCCCTTTGATCTTGTGTCATGTGAAAAAAGCATTGATTACTTACACAGAGACACACGTCTACTCACACCCACACATAAACACACGCATAATGGTTGTGAGATTAGAAGGAACTGCGAAACTTGGTGGAGGAAGAAAATTGCATAGTTGCAAGAGAAAATACGACAAGTTGCAAAAATCTAAAGTGTGGGTCGGTTTGTTGTGGGTTGAGATGCTGTACGGGGGACTCTGACTCGACCCTTGTACCCACAAATCGACGAGTGCAAAAGTCTAGAGAATTTTATGAAATATTGGAGTTAAGAGATCTCTAAAAAAAGATTTAAATATAGTACCTAACATACATTTAATATAAAAATCACGAGAAAAGTACAAATAAGGCTGTGTTATACAGGTCTTATACTCAGTACAGAGGCAATACAATTCCCTCAATGGTGGCTTCCTGCTGCCAGTGACAGGTTGTTGATCTAGTAAGTTAGAACTTCCATTTCCATCCCTAGATCAATCCCGATCACCACCCATCCATCAAGCATTTAAAAACGCCAACGGGTTAAAGCCTAAAAAAAATCATATGGATGTTAAATTAAAAAAAATCTATCACTAAAAATATAATACATGTTCCTGCAAGTTTTCCATGTTTGTTTTGGTGTTTCAGCTTCTTGTCTTTCCAGTATTTAATTCGCATAAAGATTTAAGTTAAGATCAGCGTACCCTTCCCCATGAACATTTTATTTAAAAGTATCTCTGGCTATGTAGCACACACACACACACACACACACACACACACACACACACACACACACACACTCATTCTCTTTAAATCACATATACCTATTGCTTCTGAAAAATAAAAACACATTTTTTTTACTAGAGAGCAATAAAGAGCAGGTGAGGGGACGCATGAGTAGGGGGTGAGGTCAGAGGTCATTCAATAAATAAGAGAGAGAGAGGGAGAGAGAGAGGGAGAGAGAGAGGGAGAGAGGAGAGGAGAGAGAGAGAGAGAGAGAGAGAGAGAGAGAGAGAGAGAGAGAGAGAGAGAGAGAGAGAGAAGTCCAATTGTGGTCCAAACCAATAAACATGACCCTATTATCTCATCTTATCAGCACTGCCTTAAATTTCTGCTCGTCACTGTTGACGAACACATACGCATGTATATATATATATTTTTTTTTTTTTTTTTTTTTTTTTTTTTTTTTTATTAACACATCGGCCGATTCCCACCAAGGCAGGGTGGCCCGAAAAAGAAAAACTTTCATCATCATTCACGCCATCACTGTCTTGCCAGAAGGGTGCTTTACACTACAGTTATAAAACTGCAACATTAACACCCCTCCTTCAGAGTGCCGGCACTGTACTTCCCATCTCCAGAACTCAAGTCCGGCCTGCCGGTTTCCCTGAATCCCTTCATAAATGTTACTTTGCTCACACTCCAACAGCACGTCAAGTATTAAAAACCATATGCCTCCATTCACTCCTATCAAATACGCTCACACATGCTTGCTGGAAGTCCAAGCCCCTCGCACACAAAACTTCCTTTACCCCCTCCCTCCAACCTTTCCTAGGCCGACCCCTACCCCGCCTTCCCTCCACTACAGATTTATACACTCTCGAAGTCACTCTGTCTCGTTCCATTCTCTCTACATGTCCAAACCACCTCAACAACCCCTCCTCAGCTCTCTGGACAATCGTTTTGGTAATCCCGCACCTCCTCCTAATTTCCAAACTCCGAATTCTCTGCATTATATTCACACCACACATTGACCTCAGACATGACATCTCCACTGCCTCCAGCCTTCTCCTCGTTGCAACATTCATCACCCATGCTTCACACCCATATAAGAGCGTTGGTATAACTATACTCTCATACATTCCCTCTTTACTTCCATGGACAAGGTTCTTTGTCTCCACAGACTCCGAAGTGCTCCACTCACCCTTTTCCCCTCATCAATTCTATGATTCACCTCATCCTTCATAGACCCATCCGCCGACATGTCCACTCCCAAATATCTGAATACATTCACCTCCTCCATACTCTCTCCTCCAATCTGATATCCAATCTTTCGTCACCTATTCTTTTGTTATCCTCATCACCTTACTCTTTCCTATATTCACTTTCAATTTTCTTCTTTTACACACCCTACCAAATTCATCCACCAACCTCTGCAGCTTCTCTTCAGAATCTCCCAAAAGCACAGTGTCATCAGCAAAAAGCAACTGTGACAACTATATATATATATATATATATATATATATATATATATATATATATATATATATATATATATATATATATATATATATATATATATATATATATATATATATATATATATATATGCTAGGAATTCGCAGAGCAGGCGAAATATTCACAAACACTGATCTCTGGCCGACGGAGACTCGACCTAGAACCTCATGCAAGGTACGCAGTGCTTTACCGACCGTACCACACTGGTCCAATACCTTGGCATCCAGCTTTCGCTAGACGTTATTCCAAGGCAGCCAGCTTTCAGGCAGGAAGGCTTACAGCTTTTCATCTCATCCCTGCATGCATCGACACAACTAGAGACTTTACAATGCTAGGAATTCGCAAG
>WNWK01008547.1:30000-67500 GCA_009830355.1 Cherax destructor | reverse complement strand
TACTTCGCTGACTCTCCCACCAATTTCACCATCATCTCTGGTCAAACTGCTTATCTGCCCTGCAGAGTCCACATGCTGGGGGACCGATCCGTGAGTATCCTAGGATAGTGGGGGATTATGCATGGGCTGGAGAAGGAGACAGGGAGAATCCTTCGACCGGGAAGGGAGTGAAGAAGTATTTTCTTGCTTAGGGAGTGAGGAAAAGAGAAAGGGAGAATTCTTAATAAGGGAGAAACAGAAGATGTATCCTTAGACTAGTTAGTAGGGGAGGAAGAGAGGGAGGAAGGGGGAGAAGGAGAGAGGGAGGAAAAGACAAATTCTAATCCAGAAAGGGGGAAGAAAAATTCGTGTCCTTTTCTAGGGTGAGAGAGAGGGAATATCTGTTGACGAGGGTGGGAGTGAGCGAGGTAATATTTTTAGCCAGGGAGGAAGTGAGGGAATATCATTTGAGAGAAAGGGAGCATCTCAGTACTTAGAGAAAACCGGAAAGAGTGATCATGTTCAATTGGAAATATATGCTGTTAAATGTCACTTATGAAACGATAATAAAACATAAACACTAATGACCAAAGAAAATAAAAAAAATATAATGTATTCAGATAGTATTTTTGGGGAATTAAATGAAATTTAATATTACAAGAAACATAAATAATTTATGCAGAGAGTTATTTAACATACGAAACTGGAATCAGAGTTTATACTAAAGAGGAATATAAGACAAACTGATGTAGAATAGTTTAATGGCTGTCAAAAAAATTATTAGAGAGGCGGTCAAAAAAATTATTTGAGAGGCAGTCAAAAAAAATGATCAGAGAGGCAGTCAAAAAAATTTTGAGAGAGAGGCAGTCCAAAAATTTGTTAGAGATTCAGACAGACGAGAAATGAGCATACAAATGAAGGAAGAGAGGAAGAGAAGAATAATTGCGGAGAAGAACAATATAGAACAAATACGTTACTCAGGTTTGTAATAGCAAACGAAATATTAAGGACCAGATACGAAGAATAAAGAACAACGAAAAATTCACTAAAGTCGAGAAAATGTGTGAGATGTTAAAGATAAAATTTAAGATGATTTACATAAGATATTTTAATTTTTAGAAGAAATGAGTTCCATTTTCAGCATACGAGTTCCAACCAGATAACTGAAGCGTAAGACACTGCAAATAGCTAAAGAAATTACTCCTAGACACTACAAGACACAAGCAAGATGCCAAGGCAGGATAGCATCTTGAGTTGTAAAAAGAATGTACAGAAGAGTCGTCTTGTCCACTATTATTATTCTGAAAGATCCGCTGTAAGAGGATACATTGCTAGATGGAAGATGGCCCACAAGGTGCCAAATATTTATGGAAGGAGACGCGGAACATCCTTTAAACTATAGGCCAATTTTAATGACAGGTGTTATAATTAAAAAAAAATCCATTAAAGTGAATAAAACATTTAAGGAGCAAAAAAAAAAAAAAAAAAAAAAAGCTTTTAAACACCAGTTTCCTGTCTGTAATTCCGTATATATCAAATCTATTTATCTATTACGACAAAGTAACCCAAACTATTCACGAAACATATAGATGAGCTGACTGCATTGACCTGTAAAGGTTTGATATAATTCCCCATGAAAGAATAATTATAAAATAGTAATAGATAGAAGTAATGAAAGGTGGTCAGGTCAGGTCACATTCACTAAGAAATACAATTCTCTGTGATCACATTTGCGGATGATGTAGAAATGTTAGGTTTAATAAAATTATTTTATATCACAACAGGAACTTAGAAAAGTTCTAGAGAAGAGATACATAAATACGAGTTAAGATGATGTATAACTGAAAGCAGGTCAAGGAAGACATGACACCTCTAAATAAAGAATGGATCAAGAAGACTTCTTAGTACATATAGCAGGAACCACAGCTGTAATCTGAGAAAAAAGTGGAGTCGATGTGGCACAATTATTTTTTTTTTACAAAGAAGACCCATAGAATAAGATAAAAGAGGGAGTTAAAGTGAAATACATGATTAAAAATTACTGTAAACGAGTCACTACAAATATATCCGTGCTCCTGTAGTTACAAACACGTTATTACACACGCAGACACACCATCCAAACACCTACAGACAGACACACGGCTAACAGCAACAGCTTCGGGCTGTTTCACGACCACTGCCATTGTCAAGATTATCAACATCGGGAGTTGCAATTTCCGGCTGTCATTGTGCTTTCAGAAGGTTTAGTCACTCCCTGATGGTCCTCCTTCTCGGCTGGGATATTGTGTCACTGGACAGTATATCTGGTGATTATAATCTCTTGTTCTGCAGTGTAATGGGGCAGTATGACAGGCCGCTTGAACGTGCGTGTGGTGGTGCCTGTGTGTGCCTGTAATAGCCTACTTGGGATTAGCTGTGTGGCCTCTCCCAGCTGAGGGACTGACCATCTCTTATCAAGGCTGAGGAACTAACCATTTATCAAGGCTAAGAGACTGATCACCTCAAAATTGTTTCCTCTATGGTCTCCAGCGTCATATTCTCCTGTAATGGACTGATGAAGCCTGCTGCGCAGGCGAAACGTTTCCGCAATAAAAATACCCAATTATTCCTCACACTGTCGTTCTTCACACTGTCGTTCCTCGCAGTCATCCCATACAGTGTCATTTCCCACAGTGTCATCTCTTACAGTGTCATTTTTCACAGTGTCATCTCTCACAGCGTCGTCTCTCACAGCGTCATCTCTCACAGTCATCTCTCACAGCGTCATCTCTCACAGCGTCATCTCTCACAGTGTCATCTCTCACAGTGTCGTTTCTATGAGGGTGTCATGTCAACCCTCTCACCGTGTCACACTCGACCACCTGCTAGACACTTTCTGATCTCCCTGCGAGACACTCAGGTCACCCATCTATACTAAGCTCAAAAAATAGGATCAGAATCCTACCTCAGGTGGTGTTTAATCCCCCATTGTTACTGTGTCTTTGTTGTTGTAGTTGCTATTATCTATTCTCTGTAGATGTTGTTATGGAGACTCGTAGTTGTTGATAATTTCTACTCTCCGGGGAGGGGGGGTTATAAGTTCAGGAAAAAAAACATGTGTAACCCTCGTAAACTATGAAAAAGATTTTACCTTTCTGAACTTTGTCGAAAAGTTCATTGTTTTGTTGTCTGGTTTTGCATGAAAAGTCCCTTCCTGGGGACTCACGCGGTCATCCCCAGGGGATTCTGCAGTCACCTGCTCAATACTTCCTCACTGGGGACTCCCTGTCACCTGGACAATAAAGGTGTTATGAATTGTGGATGAAAAATGAAACTAACTTTTCTGAACGAGAAGAGAATTTGAACAATTGTGGCGAGTTACTGAAGGGTGTTGTGGTGATGGTGGTAGTGGTGGTAGTGGTGGTAGTGGTGGTGATGGTGGTAGAAGTGACAGTGGTATACATACATATAACTAACCCACAATACAGTGGATGAAAAAATTGCAACTCACAATACCTTTGCTGGAGCAATTTACAGCTAACCCACAAAGTCACAGTATCTTGGCTGGAGCACTTCACAACTAATCCACACTAGAGAGAAGAAACTTTAAAGGATTAGGGAAGATGCCTATCCTTTACAGCCTTGGATAATGGATGGGGGATTCTCTGGACTGGATATGCGTCTATGTTTTGGTTCTTGGAAAATAGTTTTAAGATACAGAGGGTTCCATGTTTTTTTTCTTTTTGATGCTTAGAAATATACTTAGTTGGATAAATCTTAGGCCAGCTTGGTATAGTGGTTAGACCAGTGGTCTGGTAGTGTTAGACCTGACTTGTATTGCATTCGAAACCTGTACGTTTTGACTCTATGCATTTGCATTATTGCCATTTCGCGAGTCAAGTTTTGGGGAGTTCAACGACAGGAAAATTTAGACGACGTATCGAGAGTTCATAATAATCCAGAAGAGACCGAAACGTCGGCCACAGCAGCATCTACAAAGTTCTGTTTTTTTGTCAAAATGTGATGAAGACCGAAGGCAATAGGAATCAAATTGACAGGGAAGCATATTGGCGAAGTTTGAGCTTCACTGAATACATATCAAGGTGAGGAAGTTCATTACGACGAGACTCACTGAGATTTTGTCATGATATACTGAGCTGAATTCAATATCTGCTGTAATTGTGTTGGCTGCTGCGCGTCATGGTTGAGTGTTTGTGTGTGTGTTGAGTTGTTGCTTCTGCTGTTGTGGTGTTTGTGTTGTTCTGCTGTTGTGGTGTTGCAAGTAGTTATCTTCCTCTCTCTCTCTCACTATTATCTCCCTGGAAACGGCTGTACACCCTTGTCATATATGAGGAGAGGGGTGTTTGGGGGTGGGAGAGATGTATGTGGGTGTGAGACAGGATGTGTATGTGTGGGAGGGTGCGCATGGGTGAGAAATATTTGTACATGTGGGTGGGAGATTAGGGTGTGTGTGTGTGTATATGTGGGTGTGCGAAACGAGTGGGTGAATGTGGTTTTTAGAGAGAGGTGCATGGGGGTGTGGGAGGGAGAGTGAGAGGGGTGTGTGAGGGTGAGTGTGGGAAGAAACCTAACTCACCTACATCCCCTCTTCTCCAGGTGACGTGGATGAGGGGTCGGGATCTCCACATCCTCACCGTCGGCCTAGTCACCTACTCAGCCGACGAGAGATTTCAGGTGAGTCACAGCCCATGTTTATATCATATACACATTCTTTATAGTCTAATACATATTATATAGTGATATATACATTCTCGTAGCTTGAGTCCATCTTTAGACTAGGACTCAAGCGAGTCTTTGAGAATTCCAGAGGTGGCCAGCCCTAATTGACGAGTCAGCGGGATGGTTAAAGTAGTAAGGACTCTGGATATTATCTGGAGGACATTTTTGGTTGGATATGCGTGTTTTTTTCTGACGTGTTGGATAATGGATTTACGATTCAAATGGGTGGATTTGCCTGTGGAGGCTCGATCCTCCGTTCCCTAATAGCAAAGGACTGCTACAGGTATTCATCGAGTTCTCTTAGTTTATAAGAAATGAGGCATATTTAAATTAGGTGAATTTTACCGCCTATGTCTCGTCCTTTTAAGCGGGTAGCTTGATGCTGGAGAACGGCTCTTGGTCCAAGGAACTGGAGAAATCACCTTCTGTTAATCTAACCTGATTTCTTCCATATTTAATCCTTCATTTTTCTGTCTATTTATCCACTCCACTTTCTTGTCCCGCACCTGACCTCTCACCCGTCCCTCACCCGTCCCTCACCCGTCCCTCATCCGTCCGTCCCGAGACCGACAAACAAGTCACTATCACATGGTACAATTTGACAATTCAGCAACAATGGATTTTCCGTGTGTGTGTGTGTGTATGTGTGTGTGTGTGTGTGTGTGTGTGTGTGTGTGTGTGTGTGTGTGTGTGTGTGTGTGTGTGCTCACATATCCAACAATTTTCCCACGTTCAACGAAGATAATCCAGACAGGATAAACGAGTTTCTCAGCTCATTCCTTGCTTACGGAAGCTGATGTATAATCAACTTCCTCTGATTCCTTGCTTCTTTTTAATAATTGTCTTGTCATGATTTCCTGATTTTCATCTTTTCTGATTTTCATCTTTCCTTGTTTAAATCATTCCTTGTTTACATCTTTCCTTGTTTACATCTTTCCTTGTTTACATCTCTTGTTTTAACGGCGTCGTTTTCTTCGTCAGAATTCTAATTAATTTCTCATGTCGAAAAATTCTTTTCTTCTATTCACATACATTGAAAATTTACGTTTATTATATTTGTTTGCTAGTGTAAGTTTGTATGTCTGTTTGCTTGTATGTTTGTTTGCTTGTATGTTTGTTTGCTTGTATGTTTGTTTTCTTGTATGTTTGTTTGCTTGTATGTTTGTTTTCTTGTATGTCTGTTTGCTTGTATGTTTGTTTGCTTGTATGTTTGTTTGCTTGTATGTTTGTTTTCTTGTATGTCTGTTTGCTTGTATGTTTGTTTGCTTGTATGTTTGTTTGCTTGTATGTTTGTTTGCTTGTATGTTTGTTTGCTTGTATGTTTGCTTGCTTGTATGTTTGTTTGCTTGTATGTTTGCTTGTATGTTTATTTGCTTGTAAAAGTTTGTATGTTTTGTGATTTTTTTTGAGATTTTGTGTATGTTCGTTAATTTGTGTATGTTAGTGGATGTTTGTGTTTTTTGTGTTTTACTGTACATTAGTGTCTGGATACCTATGTAAGTTTGGTTGCCTGTGCGTGCTTGTACGACTGTGTACGTTTGTGTGCATTTGTGTATGTTCATGTGTGTCTGTACTCACCTAGTTGTGGTTGCAGGTGTCTTTATGTTTGTGTCTGTATGTTTGTGTCTGTATGTTTGTGTGTGTGTGTTTGTGTCTGTACGTTTGTGTCTGTGTGTTTGTTTGTGTCCGTATGTATGTTTGTTTGTGTGTATGTATGTTTGTGTCTGTATGTTTGTGTGTTTGTGTCTGTGTGTTTGTGTCTGTGTATGTGTCTGTGTGTTTGTGTCTGTATGTTTGTGTCTGTATATTTGTGTCTGGGTGTGTTTGTGTCTGTGTACTCACCTATTTGTACTCACCTATTTGTGGTTGCAGGGGTCGATTCATAGCTCCTGGCCCCGCCTCTTCACTGATTGCTACTAGGTCCTCTCTCTCCCTGCTCCATGAGCTTTATCAAACCTCGTCTTAAAACTATGTATGGTTCCTGCCTCCACTACGTCACTTTCTAGGCTATTCCACTTCCTGACAACTCTATGACTGAAGAAATACTTCCTAACATCCCTTTGACTCATAGGAGTCTTCAACTTCCAATTGTGACCCCTTGTTTCTGTGTCATATCTCTGGAACATCTTGTCTCAGTCCACCTTATCTATTCCTCGTAGTATTTTATATGTCGTTATCATGTCTTCCCTAACCCTCCTGTCCTCTAGTGTCGTCAGGCCGATTTACCTTAACCTTTCTTCGTAGGACAATCCCCGTAGCTCTGGGACTAGTCTTGTTGCAAACCTTTGCACTTTCTCTAATTTCTTGACGTGCTTGACCAGGTGTGGGTTCCAAACTTGAGCTGCATTATTTATAAATGTGAATAAGTCGCTACTTTAAAAATAAAATAGACCGATGATCCATTAATTATTTTGAAAATAAACCAAATGATTTTTATCATGTAAAGAAAAAAGTATCAATATTCAATATTTAAAGTTTATTATTATTATTATTGTTATTATTATTATTAATTATTATTATTATTATTATTATTATTATATATTATTATTATTATTATTATTATTATTATTATTATTATTATTATTATTATTATTATTATTATTATTATTATTATTATTATTATTTATTTGAAATAAATAAGAATTAATGATGTCAAATTTGAAAAAAATGAAGAGTGGAAATCAGAAAATATACAAAAAAATAATGGAAAAAAAATATGGAATACGCAAAACGAATTTCGGGGAGAGTATTGGGTCTATTTTAACCCCCCTCCTCCTACCCTCTCTCTATCTCTCTTTTTCTGTTTCTCAGCTGGGAGGGGGAGGGAGACCCCCTTCTCTCTTTCCCTAGAGAGAGAGAGAGAGAGAGAGAGAGAGAGAGAGAGAGAGAGAGAGAGAGAGAGAGAGAAGACAGAGAGAGAGAGAGAGAGAGAGAGAGAGAGAGAGAGAGAGAAGACACTAACGTCCACACCGAGGCTCTACACTAAGAAGAACTATCTTCATCTGTCTAGATTAAAAACTAATATCTAATATTTAATTGTGTGAGAGAATAACAATAAAGCAGAAGGCTCTCTCCCTACCCTCCACTCCCTGTAGCCACTGCTGGCTTGTGTCCAGGACAAAAACACACAAAACCTTATACAAAACAACGAAGTCAATTTAAGACAGAAATGTCTGGATGGCAGACGCTACCTCTGTTTTCTTTTATTGTTACTACTGCAGCTACTCACAGCTACATCTAGGTACCACTGTACTCACAGCTACATCTAGGTACCACTGTACTCACAGCTACATCTAGGTACCACTGTACTCACAGCTACATCTAGGTACCACTGTACTCACAGCTACATCTAGGTACCACTGTACTCACAGCTACATCTAGGTACCACTGTACTCACAGCTACATCTAGGTACCACTGTACTCACAGCTACATCTAGGTACCACTGTACTCACAGCTACATCTAGGTACCACTGTACTCACAGCTACATCTAGGTACCACTGTACTCACAGCTACATCTAGGTACCACTGTACTCACAGCTACATCTAGGTACCACTGTACTCACAGCTACATCTAGGTACCACTGGTACTACCTCTGGAAAATGTAGCAATGGAGGTCGTCAACACCCGGACATCATGAACAGTTTAGCAGTGGTCACTGATGCTACCACCACAACCACTACTACTACTACTACTACTACTACTACTACTACTACTACTACTACTACTACTACTACTACTACTACTACTACTACTACTACTATCTACTACTACTACTACTACTACTACTACTACTACTACTACTACTACTACTACTACTACCTCTGCTTCGTCCTGATGTAGTTGCTGACCACAATTTGCACCAGAATAGTATTTAGTTGAATCCATTTTGCAAATTGCTTCAAAATATTATATATATATATATATATATATATATATATATATATATATATATATATATATATATATATATATATATATCACTAAACGAAAATAAAATATTCCCAAATATTTTTCATTTTGGTTTTTCGTTAACTGTTACTGTGGTGGAGTAATTGTTTTATATTTTATGGGTTTTGTGTTTATTAATAATTAAAGATTCTGGCTTAAAAATAGCAAGCTAAATATTTAATGCTGAACAAAGAATGTGAATCGGTGTTTTAAAAATGTATGAAGCAGTACTGCGGAACACTGCTGGCACACCCACACACACACACACACACACTGGGTGAGTACACACACACACACACACACACACACACACACTGGGTGCGTAAGGAAGGAGAACCTACGCACAATTAACCCTAACTTGACGCATTCATTACGTCCCGCTACACACATTTTTCACCTCCTGGAACAATTTTAGGCATAAAAAGCCTAAAATTGTTCATTTGATTCAGTTGATTCCCCTGATTCACCAGTGTGTGATACCTGCCTGGGTTACAAGCCAGTTCTGGTTTACACGTCAGTCCTGGGTTACTAGCCAGTCCTTACTTACAAGCCAATCCTGGGTTACAAGCTAATCCTGGGTTATAAACCAATCCTGGGTTACAAGCCAATCCTGGTTACAAGCCAATCCTAGGTTACAAGCCAATCCTGGTTACAAGCCAATCCTGGTTACAAGCCAATCCTGGTTACAAGCCAATCCTGGTTACAAGCCAATCCTGGGTTACAAGCCAATCCTGGGTTACAAGCCAATCCTGGGTTACAAGCCAATCCTGGGTTACAAGCCAATCCTGGGTTACAAGCCAATCCTGGTTACAAGCCAATCCTGGGTTACAATTCAGTCCTGGCTTATTAAACAATCTATTGCTTTCGCTGCCATGTTGAAGGTCTTAAGAAAGACTGAAGCCTTTTAGATTGCCAGGAGCTTTGCTCGTCAGGAGAACCGGGTAAATGTTACCTGACGCCGGTTGTAGTCAGGTGGTGACCTGTTCAGGTGAGATTTTGGCAAATTTACCTAATTTACCGGTAAGTGAATACTTTTCCCTTCAACAACAGCTATATATAATCACTTCACACCTACAACAACTATCAACCAACACGTCACCAGCTACAACAACTATCAATTAACACTTCACCAGCTACAACTATCAACCATCACTTCTCCAGTAAAGACACCTATCCCTCAACTATCAACTCATCAACACAGCCGACAAACTTACAACAATTTTACGCTAAAACAATTTTAATCAACTGTCGTCTAATTTTTATAAATGTTTTTTAGCACTCTGGTCTGTTGAGTAAAAAAATCACTCATATCAACTCGGGTCATTTGAAAAAAACGGAAATAAATTAAAATAAGGTAGTTGTTTAACTATTATTATTATTATTATTATTATTATTATTATTATTATTATTATTATTATTATTATTATTATTATTATTATTATTATTATTATTATTAAAACTAAATTAACTATTAATAAAAATCACAACCTTAGACATGTCAGTTCAACAAATTACAGAATTTGTTGATCTTGTTAGCTATGATCTACTCGAGGTGGAAGAATAATGATGAACTAGGCACATGAGCAACCTCTGGGTATATTTATTTTGTTGACGTTTCGCCCTCCAGTGGCTATAACCACTACTGTGGTTTCTCGCCACTGGAAAACACAGCTGTGGGAAAAGTTTCAGTTATCTTCTCATTGTGGCGCCAGACGTCAGTGTTGTGCCTGACATCAGTGTGGTGCCTGACATTAGTGTGGTGCCTGGCATCTATGCTCTCCCCGTACTCTGGGTTATTAGCTCTCCTGGTTAATATTCCGAAGCAAATGTTTCTTATTCTTCTCCTCGTCCTCCTTCTCCCCGCCACACCACATCAACTATCAACACGTCTGGCACCATGAACACTGCTAGTGCCCCAAGACTAGCATCTCCAGTAGGCCAGAAGACGTCAGATGACTCTCGTTGCTCCTTCATTTGAGATATCATCCCTGAAAGATGTTATCTCATATTCTTTCACGACAGTTTGGCTGCGGACACAACCTCGTCCCAGAGGTCTCGTGTGCCCAATACAAGTGTCGGAAGACAGTATACATGACACACGAGGGTCCACACAATAGTTTACGAACCTCCTGAATTCATTTTATGATACTGAAAGCCAGAGGACTTTGAATATTCAAAGTAAGGTGCGTTGATTCTGTGCTCTAAGAAACTGCAGCACTTTGCCTTTGAATCAAACTAGATTACTTATAATTTCCCAGGTGCTGTATAATTCCCATGGGTTTACTGCTTACCTATGATTATATTATAATGGGATTGAGATGAAATCGTTGAAAATTACCATAGTTTAATTGAATCCACAATCCACGTATTTTCTAACAGTTACCTATGGTAAACTTTAAGGTAAACTCAGAATGCATAGTGCCTGGAAACAATGCACTTCTCTGTGTTTATACAGTGAGAAATAGTACTCAATGCATGAACACAAAGAAATACATCTCCAAAGGTACCTTTTAATTTATATAATCAGAGAAATACATTTTTTTATTCCATTTACACGAAGGCAAAAAAATCTCTCATTGTATATACACGCTGGAAAATACAAGTCAGTGCGCGGTGTGTGTATGAATATGCTATGGAATGCGACAATACACATACATACACTGATAAATACACCTCTCAGTGTACACACACATCGATAAAAACGCTCAGATACACTGAGAAATACGCCTCTCAGTATACATAGTTTGAGACGACCTCGGGAAGGCTGCCAGCGCTGAATACATACATTCATTGCGAGAAAAACCTACTGAAACTTCCCTTGAAAAGTTGAGAATTTCCAGAGTGTGTGAAAATATTGAAGAATACCTCCGATACTTTTTTTGCTGCACTGGATTCCCGCAGAACCCTGCAAGGAAGATATATATCCTGTTCTGTAAGTCCTCTACACTACACACACACACTACACACACACACACTACACACACACACTCTACACACACGCACACACACTACATACACACTACACACACACACTACACACACACACTCTACACTACACACACACACTCTACACTACACACACACACTCATACAGGAGCTGAGTCTCGACCCCTGCAACCACAATTAGGTGAGTACATATACATACACCACACAGATAACGTTCACCGCGTATATGCACACTACAGTATACATATATACATTTCTGGTCATGAAAATAAAAGTCTTCGGCAACGATCTAAAAGTTTAGGACCTTCCTTACTTTCTTCTGAGAGAGAGAGAGAGAGAAGAGAGAGAGAGAGAGAGAGAGAGAGAGAGAGAGAGAGAGAGAGAGAGAGAGAGAGAGAGAGAGAGAGAGAGAGAGCTGGCCTGAAGATTCTCAAGAATTTGATGGCCTGAAGCTCTATGCTCTTGGCTGAATGTTGAATGTTGACAGTAATGTTAGAACACGAAACCATGCTCACAAGGAGAGGAAATTGGCCTCCAGCATTTTATGCATTTCTGCCAGAGCGAAAATTTTCTAAATCTGTTACAAAGTGTAACATTGACTTGGAGTACAAGTGTAACATTGTCTTGGAGTAGGAAATTGCCTCAGCATTTAGCATTGTCTTGCAGTACAAGTTTAAATTGACTAACAGTGTAACATTGACTTGGAGTACAAGTGTAACATTGTCTTGGAGTACAAGTGTAACATTGTCTTGGAGTACAAGTGTAACATTGTCTTGGAGTACAAGTGTAACATTGTCTTGAAGTACAAGTGTAACATTGTCTTGAAGTACAAGTGTAACATTGTCTTGGAGTACAAGTGTAACATTGTCTTGGAGTACAAGTGTAACATTGTCTTGAAGTACAAGTGTAACATTGCCTTGGAGTACAAGTGTAACATTGTCTTGGAGTACAAGTGTAACATTGTCTTGGAGTACAAGTGTAACATTAGCAGATAGAAACATTTAATTAGAAAACGTTTTGCCCAATAAATACATTTGTCAAAACTGATAAAAAGCTGCTTAGAGCGAAACCTCGTGTAAGGAAAACGATTTTTTAATTAATAAAATTCTTGTCTAATAAATATAATTGGTGTAATTAAAAAAATTGGTTCAATCAATAAAAATCTAGTTTAATAAAATTCGCAATTTTATCTAATAGATACTTTGATAATAAATATTTTGTAAAATAAATACTTTATATAATAAAAACCTTGTCCAATAAAAACCTTACTGCATAGTTCAAGGGCTGAAAGTTTAAGCTGACAACCAAATGAATCTGTGTTCAATTTCCGGAGCGAGGCGTATTAACTGTCCTCCTTCCATCTGCTGTCATTTTCACATCTCAGTAAATAGGTACCTGGGTGCTAGTCGACTGTGGTGGGTGGCATCCTGGGGAAGGATAGTACTCCTTTGCTAGGGATGGGCTTTGTAAATAAGCTGAGGTAAGTAAATAACACCTCGGATCCTGTAAATTTCACAGTGGATAAATAATAATAATATTAATGTAAATAATAATAATAATAATATTAATAATAATAATAATAATAATCGTATCATGAAATAATTATGAACACTGAGTATTTATTTCCAAGATACTCTCAATTAACTTGCTGAGCACACACTACTCACTAGTTGAGAGGCCAGTGTTCACAAGTCTTCATATCCTGTGGCCTCGTATATCACGATTAAAATGTCGCCCAGTGGAACGAGCACTTTAGCATTCTTCTCGGGTTACAGCGAGCTAGACGACTCTCCCAATGAGGTGCTTCATGGTAAGAATGTCCCCCATGGGTGGGACATGCCTCATGGAAGAGGCATCCGTCATGTGAAGGATACGCATCATGAATAGGATATGTGCGGGAAATGCGTCATACGCAGGCAATAACCCGTGGAGGTGAGGGGAAAGGGATGCCTTGATGCTGTTTAAGGAATGGGAGCTAGTCTCCCATTCCCTTGAATCATTCATTATTGCTTTCCATTCCCCAGGCGGTGTATAACACCTACGGATCTAGCGCTTTTCCCTGATTATAATAGTAATGTAGGATAGAGGTACTGCCTTCAGATACCTCATGAAGAGTATTTTAACGCTTGATACACTTCATAATCGAGTACGCAGCGTCAGCATGGAGTCCCCCTCATTATCAACAAAATAAGAACACGGTCAAATATTTGTGGCCAAACACGAGTCAAGCAGAGAGGATTGAACCACGAGATCAGAATAATGGAACTGAACTTGATGATCTCAGAGTGCGCCGTTCAAGACAGAAGTTCGACCTTCAGGTTCAAATGGTTGGTGTACAAGTCGAATCTGTGCTCCGGTGACATGTTCGATCCTCAGGTCGAAGAGTCCCCGGGTCGTGGGCTCGATTTTCACTGCCAGCAAAATGCAGGGACAGGCCAGTGTTGGCCACAAGTCTTCATTACGACGTCGAACGACAGAAGAGGAATTACGACGTCGAGAGGGCAGCCAGTTATCCAACATAATCCTGAGCCACTCACTCATTGAAGGTAATTACCAGTCTATAGAAAAAAATCTCATGACCACAATTCACATTTCTGCCAAACCTGAAACGAAACTTGAATTGTGTCTTACAGAGAGTTATATTTTAAACTCAATTACTTTTATATTTGGGAGTTACTGTATCACTATGATCACTAATTTATATATATATATATATATATATATATATATATATATATATATATATATATATATATTATTAAAACATTTAAAAATATTCTTATAAATATCAGAGAATATTAAAGTAATTTCTTTGACTTTTAGTGCTCCTTCGTGACTATGGGGTCATATTCTGTAAAAATTTTAAAAGTCTAGTTCACTTATATTCCTGATTTCATCTCGTTATCTTAGGGGATTTGGGATCAAAGGGGAATCCTTCTAGTTTAATGGTGGGAAGAGGATTGTTTTGAGCTCATGGGATATTCCTTTTCTGGGCTTCCTCTCTCTCTCTCTCTCTCTCTATCTCTCTCTCTCTCTCTCTCTCTCTCTACTCCATAAGCAAATTTAAAAACGCTTCTCTCCACAGCACCATTACCAACGACAAGAAATTTGCAATAAATTGGAAAACGGTGATGCAGGATAAGGGTGATGATAGAGCGTATATGACGCTTACGTGAGTGGGGAACGAGAGAGAGAGAGAGAGAGAGAGAGAGAGAGAGAGAGAGAGAGAGAGAGAGAGAGAGAGAGAGAGAGAGAGAGAGAGAGAGAGAGAGAGTCCAGAAAGGAATATCCCATGCGCTTAAAACTTCGACAATGTTCTGCTCTAGACAACGCCTTTGGGCGCAGCACTTGCGCTCCTTCCACAAAGAGGCACAGTCAAGAAACCTAATCTTCATTTTGTCGACGTTTCGCCCAGTGTTGAGCTTAACGAAGTCGTAACCTGCTGAAGATTATGTTTATAAATTACACGAGTGAGAAGCAATGGAACTGAGAAGAACCTGCCAAGGTCCAGTAGTCTTGCTACACGTTGCCAACATTTTTTCCAATACTTCATTCCGAGTATCCACCTCCACATCCACCACCATCAAGGACATTACCAGTAACAGACAGGAAAAGCTTCAATTCACTGCAGGGGTATACACAATCCCTTGTAATGGCTGCAACAAATTATACGTGGGCGAAACATCCAGAGACCTCCAAACACGTATTTCAGAACACCAGTACGACGGCAGATCTGACGACCCAAGAAATGCCTGTGTTCAACACCGAAATTCACACAACCATTTAATCAACTACAGAAACGCAAGACTCATCGCCAGAGAAGACAACACGCAATACGGAAGAATCCTGGATTCATCACTTATCTGTATATCCAACAACTTCAACCAGAACAACGGCTTCTACAACATAGCTGAACCTATTCCCAAGAAACTTCTTCATCGCTATCCCACATAGAACTCAAGAATGGTACACTGCAGGTCCTTTAAGTCACACAATGTTTTAATTAAACTATCACACTACTTTGAAGACTGTCACATGCAGCATTCTCCACCTGACCCAGCATTCTCCACCTGACCCAGCATTCTCCACCTGACCCAGCATTCTCCACCTGACCCAGTATTCTCCACCTGACCCAGCATTCTCCACCTGACCCAGCATTCTCCACCTGACCCAGTATTCTCCACCTGACCCAGCATTCTCCACCTGACCCAGCATTCTCCACCTGACCCAGCATTCTCCACCTGACCCAGCATTCTCCACCTGACCCAGCATTCTCCACCTGACCCAGTATTCTCCACCTGACCCAGCATTCTCCACCTGACCCAGCATTCTCCACCTGACCCAGCATTCTCCACCTGACCCAGCATTCTCCACCTGATCCAGCATTCTCCACCTGACCCAGCATTCTCCACCTGACTAAATCCTATAAATACTCATGTATCTTTTATCCAGATCTGTTTGACTCGATAAAGCCCACTGCGTGGGCGAAACGTTGTCAATAAAGGATTACATTATACTGCTTATGTGTTTATTTTTCCATTGTGTCGGTATTTTATACCATTTATTTCCACATTGTTGCTACAGTACTCTGAGAAGAACCTGCCAAGGTACAGCACAGTCTTGCTACAGTGCTTCTCTGTTTTCATTTTAGTACGTTTGCCTATTAAAAACGATAATAAAACTCTGTAATCACATACACTAAAGAAAATCAATTTTAACATAATATAGGAACAATACAGCAGACTTACTCCTCTCTTCTTGGCTGGTATATCTGCAATCCCACCTTTCTAACTCAAATATTTGGCAAATCTTTTCTTAAAGTCGCCCTCGGGTATAGCTTTAATAAACTTACCAACTCATGTTCTGCGGGAAATTTTATCCCATCTAATTTTTACCGGATGGGTAATTTCCAGAAAATATTTCTTTTAGTTAAAATGTGATTTTGGCCAATGAAAATTGTCAGATGCCTCTGCGCGATCAGCAGTTGAAACCATACAATTTGCCACAGGCAATTGCCTCACAAATTACTGGGGGTGAGGCAGCCTGTGTGACGTTGTAAGCATCGTTGGTAAGAACATAAGAATGGAGGAACACTGCAGAAGGCCTACTGGCTCAGAACCTTAGCAAATGATACTGATCTCTTGATGAATAAGGCATATATATATATATATATATATATATATATATATATATATATATATATATATATATATATATATATATATATATATATATATATATATATATATATATATATATATATATATATATATATATATATATATATATATATATATATATATATATATATATATATATATATATATATATATAATATATTAACACCAAAAACATGAAACTTTGGTTAAAATAAACAAGTTTGGAATCTGCTGACGAGGTGATGATATCAGCTGCTGCATATTAAGTTGACTCCAGTATTCCACCATGATAAATGCGCCGTTGGTGCACTGCTTTTGTTTTATTTTTTCGTGTATTAAAATGAGCGGCATATAAACTTTGAGCAAAGAAGGAAATACATTCACCATCATTCATTCAGTGGATGCTTTTGCAGAAACTACACAGATATATGACTCTCTGAACTGCAATATTTTCCCTCAACCCCTTCCTCCTTGAGAGTGCAAGTACTGTACTTCTCAGCTCCAAATTGCAAAATCCTCACTCCTTCTTCAGAGTGCAGGTACTGTACGTCCCAGCTCCGAACTGCAAAATCCCCACTCCTCCTTCAGAGTGCAGGTACTGTTTCCCACCTCCAGCACTACAACACCCTTCCCACTCACTATCTGAAGTGCAGACACTGCACTTTCCACCTCCAGGACTGCAGCATCCACACCTATCCTTCAGAGATCACTCCGGCTAACCGGTTTCCTGCATTTCCTCGTAAACGTTACCTTGCTCACACTTCAGCAACACGTCAAATAATAACAAAAATCCCTCGTCTCCAATACATCCGATGTAATACGCTCACAAGCACTTCCTGGATTCTCAGTCCCCTACCACTTTAACCTCTCTTCACTCCCCTATCTATATTGATGTTAATATGAACTAAAATTCCATGCCTTTGCATATATAATGGGGTAAGTCGGAAGGTCAGCTTTCCTGTTTCAAGACCAGTGTGTTGGAAATTACATTCACGAAAGTGAGAAATTTGGTCTGGTATCCCCTGTGTGTGTGTGTGTGTGTGTGTGTGTGTGTGTGTGTGTGTGTGTGTGTGCACTCAGTAAGCCACTTCTAGTCTGGTTTTTGGTGCGAAACAGCTGATCGCTAGGCAGCTGCTTGTTGCCATAAATCCCAACACATGCAGCCAGAAGAAAAAAAAATACGCTAAATTGTTTGAGATATTTTCTGCCTTACCACCTCCTCCTCTCTCGTCTCTCTCTCTCTCTCTCTCTCTCTCTCTCTCTCTCTCTCTTGATGACATTAAGGATGTTCTAAGATCCTCGTTCAAGCAAATGAAGTAATATTGTCGAGATAACTTGTGAGTAATATGTAAGACACGTTGCTGTGGCTGTGTTGGACACGTTGTTCAGGCTGTGTTGGACACGTTGTTCAGGCTGTGTTGGACACGTTGTTTAGGCTGTGTTGGACACGGTACGGATACTGTGTTGGACACGGTTTCAAGGCTGTGTATGACATGGTCTTTATGCTCTGCTCTCAATGCAAAATAAAAAAAACTAGATTTATACATCTGTCAACAATCTGTTGAAAACTATGAAGAGTTATCAACAGCAGAATTGTTATCCTGATTCATCTCTGACACTTGGCAATGCAGGAAAGATAATATTGTTAAGGTTGTTGCCTGGGGAGTGTTTGAGAGTCTATTAGCCGTCACCTTCGCTAGAACTAAGTAAACAGTGAGCAAACAGTATTCAGAATTCTGTTTACAAGGTCACCACAGGCCCTCCACTGCTAGGAACACTCGTGTCTTAAAGCGGCGTTGTTTGATTTGCTGAGGCAGGAGGAGAGGCATTGCTGAGAGCTCTTTCCAGTGGGGAAGGATGCCTTGATGATGCTGGATGCCTTGATGATGCTGGATGCCTTGATGATGCTGGATGCCTTGATGATGCTGGATGCCTTGATGATGCTGGACTCTGAAGGACTCTGTTGCAGACTGATCACAGATAAAAAAAAAACTGGACTCCTATCAAGGCTGAGGGACCGATTACCTTATCTTACACTGTCTTGGAGACAGTGAATTGAAGAAATAACATTAGTTGGTGGAATAACTTCTTATTAAAGATACCTAGGTGTTGCATATGTGTCTTATTCATGGCTCTTGATCCGAGAAACTAGAGCTGTCCTTCGTTATCTTGGGTTAAACCTGATTATCTTCTGTGTTTCAAGAGCTGTATTGAAAGCTTCCTTGGTCTGGTGTATGCCGTGTTAAGAGCCTCCTTGGTCTGGTGTATGCCGTATTAAGAGCCTCCTTGGTCTGGTGTATGCCGTGTTAAGAGCCTCTTTGGTCTGGTGTATGCCGTATTAAGAGCCTCCTTGGTCTGGTGTATGCAGTGTTAAGAGCCTCGTTGGTCTGGTGTATGCTGTGTTAAGAGCATCCTTGGTCTGGTGTATGCTGTGTTAAGAGCTTCCTTGGTCTAGTGTATGCCGTGTTAAGAGCTTCCTTGGTCTGGTGTATGCCGTGTTAAGAGCCTCCTTGGTCTGGTGTATGCCGTGTTAAGAGCCTCCTTGGTGTATGCTATACACTCGTGGGAAGACACTTTGCTTGGATGATGGTCAAAAGTCTGTTTGGATTCATGCAATAATGTTCCAAACAATTTCTCGGTGAATATACACATAAATGTATATGTCTCTTGATTTATATACACACACAAAAATGGACCTCTCGGTGTATATACACTGGGATATGTAGACCTCTCGGTGTATATACAGAGAGATAAACATACTTTTCGATGCATGTATACCGAAATACACACCAGTCAGTGTATAAATGTAGATCTCTCGGAGTATATACACTGAGAGATCCGCACTTCTTGGCGTATATACGCACACTCAGATACACACACACACACACACACAACTCAGTGTACACACACGAAGATGCACACCTCTCAATGTGTACAAGCTAATACACACATGCCCATTCATCGAGTGTGTACGCGCATTTGAATTTCCCCCAATGCGTCATATATTTACCACAGGCAGCATTAATGCAAGATGCAGCGCACGCATGTGGGCATTCCATGCTGAAATTGGCATTTTCCACGCCAGATATTTTATTTTAAATGAAACACGTGTCTTGCATACACTAATATGTGTTCGACTCATATGTTTTGCGACTTCGCTTCTTGCTCACACAGTGCCGGAGAATCACATATTTTTTGGTTAATCATCTTGTTAGTTTGTTCGGTTTCAAGCCTATCGATTGGACGAGGGTCATTAATATATATATATATATATATATATATATATATATATATATATATATATATATATATATATATATTTATTTTTATATTTTTTTTATTAACACATCGGCCGATTCCCACCAAGGCAGGGTGGCCCGAAAAAGAAAAACTTTCATCATCATTCACTCCATCACTGTCTTGCCAGAGGAGTGCTTTACACTACAGTTATAAAACTGCAACATTAACACCCCTCCTTCAGAGTGCCGGCACTGTACTTCCCATCTCCAGAACTCAAGTCCGGCCTGCCGGTTTCCCTGAATCCCTTCATAAATGTTACTTTGCTCACACTCCAACAGCACGTCAAGTATTAAAAACCATATGCCTCCATTCACTCCTATCAAATACGCTCACACATGCTTGCTGGAAGTCCAAGCCCCTCGCACACAAAACTTCCTTTACCCTCCTCCAACCTTTCCTAGGCCGACCCCTACCCCGCCTTCCCTCCACTACAGATTTATACACTCTCGAAGTCACTCTGTCTCGTTCCATTCTCTCTACATGTCCATACCACCTCAACAACCCCTCCTCAGCTCTCTGGACAATCGTTTTGGTAATCCCGCACCTCCTCCTAATTTCCAAACTCCGAATTCTCTGCATTATATTCACACCACACATTGACCTCAGACATGACATCTCCACTGCCTCCAGCCTTCTCCTCGTTGCAACATTCATCACCCATGCTTCACACCCATATAAGAGCGTTGGTATAACTATACTCTCATACATTCCCTCTTTACTTCCATGGACAAGGTTCTTTGTCTCCACAGACTCCGAAGTGCTCCACTCACCCTTTTCCCTCATCAATTCTATGATTCACCTCATCCTTCATAGACCCATCCGCCGACATGTCCACTCCCAAATATCTGAATACATTCACCTCCTCCATACTCTCTCCCTCCAATCTGATATCCAATCTTTCGTCACCTATTTTTTTGTTATCCTCATCACCTTACTCTTTCCTATATTCACTTTCAATTTTCTTCTTTTACACACCCTACCAAATTCATCCACCAACCTCTGCAACTTCTCTTCAGAATCTCCCAAAAGCACAGTGTCATCAGCAAAAAGCAACTGTGACAACTCCCACTTTGTATTTGCTTCTTTATCTTTTAGCCCAACACCTCTTGCCAAGACCCTCGCATTCACTTCTCTTACAACCCCATCTATAAATATATTGAACAACCACGGTGACATCACACATCCTTGTCTAAGGCCCACTTTTACTGGGAAATAGTCCCCTTCCTCCTACACACTCTAACCTGAGCCTCACTATCCTCATAAAAACTCTTCACTGCTTTCAGTAACCTTCCTCCTATTCCATACACCTGCAATATCTGCCACATTGCCCCCCTATCTACCCTATCATACTCCTTTTCCAAATCCATAAATGCCACAAAAACCTCTTTACCCTTATCCAAATACTGTTCACCTATATGTTTCACTGTAAACACTTGGTCTACACACCCCTACCTTTCCTAAAGCCCCCTTGTTCATCTGCTATCCTGCTTTCTGTCTTACTCTTAATTCTTTCAATAATAACTCTACCATACACTTTACCAGGTACACTCAACAGACTTATGCCCTATAATTTTTGCACTCTCTTTTGTCCCCTTTGCCTTTATACAAAGGAACAATACACGCTCTCTGCCAATCCCTAGGTACCTTACCCTCTTCCATACATTTATTAAATAATAGCACCAACCACTCCAAAATTATATCCCCACCTGCTTTTAACATTTCTATCTTTATCCCATCAATCCCAGCTGCCTTACCCCTTTCATTCTACCCACTGCCTCACGAACTTCCCTACACCCACAACTGGCTCTTCCACACTCCTACAAGATGTTATTCCTCCTTGCCCTACACACGAAATCACAGCTTCCTGTCTTCATCAACATTTAACAAATCCTCAAAATATTCTCTCCATCTTCCCGATACCTCTAACTCTCCATTTAATAACTCTCCTCTCCTATTTTTAACTGTCAAATCCATTTGTTCTCTAGGCTTCCTCAACTTATTAATCTCATTCCAAAACTTTTCTTATTTTCAACAAAATTTGCTGATAACATCTCACCCACTCTCTCATCTGCTCTCTTTTACATTGCTTCACCACTCTTTAACCTCTCTTTTTCTCTCCATATACTCTTCCCTCCTTGCATCACTTCTACTTTGTAAAAACCTCTCATATGCTAACTTTTTCTCCCTTACTACTCTCTTTACATCATCATTCCACCAATCGCTCCTCTTCCCTCCCACAGGGAAAGTTTAGTAATAGCTCTAGGCCTTTCGTGTGCAGCCAACACATCATCAGGAGCTTGCAATGTCAGCATATTCGTTCAAAGGGACGCTTGCTAAGATATATATATATACATTTAAAGAAAGCTATTCTATTATAGTCCTCTTGACTTATCCACTTCTCGACCACTATTGCCGCTTCATTGAAAATTACCACCATCATCTTGCAGGTCAAATAAAACGCTGACCTCTCCTCTCCGTTATTAAATTAATTTGCAGTCATATATTGCTCATTTTCCACAGCGAAACATAACCAAAAATTTTGTGGCCTAAAGTTACGATTAATTTTGGTCAAAGGCTCGTGGACCCTGTCACAAAATGTTCCACTGAGATATTTTGTATTTTCCACGTGAGTGTGTGTGTGTGTACTCACCTAGTTGTGGTTGCAGGGGTCGTGTCATAGCTCCTGGCCCCGCCTCTTCACAGCCGCTACTGGGTCACTTTCCCTGCGCCATGAGCTTTATCATACCTCTTCTTAAAGCTATGAATGGATCCTGCCTCCACTACATCACTTCCCAAACTATTCCACTTCCTGACCACTCTGTGACTGAAGAAATACTTCCTAACATCCCTGTGATTCATCTGAGTCTTCAACTTCCAACTGTGTCCCCTTGTTGCTGTGTCAATTCCTCTCAGTATTTTATATGTCGTTATCATGTCCCCTCTATCTCTCCTGTCCTCCAGTGTCGTCAGGTCGATTTCCCTTAACCTCTCCTCGTAGGACATACCCCTTAGCTCCGGGACTAGTCTTGTTGCAAACCTTTGCACTTTCTCTAGATTCTTTACGTGCTTGGCTAGGTGTGGGTTCCAAACTGGTGCTGCATACTCCAGTATGGGCCTAACGTACACAGTGCACAGGGTCTTGAACGATTGATAATGTGTGTGTGTGTGTGTGTGTGTGTGTGTGTGTGTGTGTGTGTGTGTGTGTGTGTTTTTATGAGTACATATGGTACTCACCAGCCAGTATAATTTAAGGTGACCACTATTATTTAAGATAATCACTATATAATTTCAACAATGTTGTATGAGTTTTGTTATCCCAGAACACAGTTCATTTCTGTCTATGTCTGTCTGTCTGTCTGTCTGTCTGTCTGTCTGTCTGTCTGTCTGTCTGTCTGTCTGTCTGTCTGTCTGTCTGTCTGTCTGTCTGTCTGTCTGTCTGTCTCTCTCTCTCTCTCCCTCTCTCCCATCATTATCAATATAAATAGAGATTCCGAAATATCGTCTTAGTTCCATCGCACCAAATCGCGTCCCCCACAAATCCACAATATATTCCCCTCCCTCCCTCCCCTCAATAGTACCACAATATCGTCCTCCCCACAATTCCACAAATTCGCCCCCACCTCCACCCCCAACAATTCCACAACACCATAACCCACAGAACGGCCGCAGTATCAGTCACCAACGGAATTCCACAATATTGCGCTCCCCTTTCCCACAATACGGCTACCCACAAATCTACAATATCTCTATCTCCCCAATACCCCTCCCCCTCCCCTTAAAGATAGTTGCCTAGGCAATTGCATCGTCAACAGCCTAGCTGATCACCTTCATTACTGCGGTTAGGGAACGGCGGATCGAGCCGCGACCATAACCTGAGCTGAACGGCCCGCACGGGTTTAGCGCTTCTCTATGGGCGAGGGGGGGGGAAGAAGGGGGCCTTGCTAAGCTTCCGGTAATTTTGGCAAAGCTCACTTTAAGATTTTTTTTGGTTCATGCTCCTAGTCAAATTTGAGAAGCTCTTTCTGCAAGTTTAAGGCTCTCCTAGCAAGCTTGCATAATTCTAAACTCCCAGGAAGCTTGCAGAGCTCCTAGCAAGCTTCTCAAGCAAGGTTTCTAGAAAAAAACGAAAGAATCTCAGCAGGTTTTTCACAGCTCCTAGCAATTTTCACGGCTCCTAGTAGTAAGCTTACAAATATTCTAGCATGTTTGCAAAGCTACTCGCAACTTTCCAAACCTTCTGCCATATTTCCAAAACTACTAACAATCGTGAACACCTCTATGCAATTGTCTAAAGCTCCTAGCAAGAGTCCAAAGCTCCCTACCATGTCTTCAATTCACCTAGCACCTTTTCAACGCTCCTAGTAATAATATTCAGAAGCGCCTAGCATGTTTCCAAAGCTCCTAGCAAATTACAGCCACTTAGAAATACTTTGTAGTAGATCTTTCTGTTCTTGATAAAGCTGACTTAATCAAACGAATATTTAGAGCTTTTACTTGAAATGTTAGGACCTTTGTCAGCTTTAAGGAGAGCGAAGCAGAGGGGAAGAAAGGGAGAAAGGGATAAGGAAAGGGGTAGAACAAGGGGGATGAACAAGAGGGTAGAACAAGTGGGTAGAATAACGGAGATAACAGGGGATAGAACAAGGGGGTAGAACAAGGGATATAATAGGGGTAGAACTAAGGGTAGAAGGAAGGGTTAGAATAAGGGGGCGAAACGTCAGTGGGAATTAAGGATCGAAATGTAGTACTAGAGACAATAGTGAACAGAAGAGGCAACGTTTCTCCTAGCGTCGAGATTTATCAAGTCGTGAACCTAATGAACCTCTACCATGACCTGATAAAGTTCTAATATGAGCGAAACGTTGCCCCAGTTTTTTCTGGAACTTGTGTCTTGTCTTCAGCAAGAGGAATGAAGCAATGGAATGACCAGAAGAATGAAGCAAGGGAATGACCAGAAGAATGAAGCAAGGGAATGACCAGAAGAATGAAGCAATGGAATGACCAGAAGAATGAAGCAAGGGAATGACCAGAAGAATGAAGCAAGGGAATGACCAGAAGAATGAAGCAATGGAATGACCAGAAGAATGAAGCAAGGGAATGACCAGAAGAATGAAGCAAGGGAATGACCAGAAGAATGAAGCAAGGGAATGGCCAGAAGAATGAAGCAAGGGAATGACCAGAAGAATGAAGCAAGGGAATGACCAGAAGAATGAAGCAAGGGAATGACCAGAAGAATGAAGCAAGGGAATGACCAGAAGAATGAAGCAAGGGAATGGCCAGAAGAATGAAGCAAGGGAATGGCCAGAAGAATGAAGCAAGGGAAAGACCAGAAGAATGAAGCAAGGGAATGGCCAGAAGAATGAAGCAAGGGAATGACCAGAAGAATGAAGCAATGGAATGACCAGAAGAATGAAGCAAGGAAATGACCAGAAGAATGAAGCAAGGGAATGACCAGAAGAATGAAGCAAGGGAATGGCCAGAAGAATGAAGCAAGAGAATGACCAGAAGAATGAAGCAAGGGAATGACCAGGAGAATGAAGCAAGGGAATGACCAGAAGAATGAAGCAAGGGAATGACCAGAAGAATGAAGCAAGGGAATGACCAGAAGAATGAAGCAAGGGAATGACCAGAAGAATGAAGCAATGGAATGACCAGAAGAATGAAGCAATGAAATGACCAGAAGAATGAAGCAAGGGAATGACCAGAAGAATGAAGCAAGGGAATGACCAGAAGAATGAAGCAATGGAATGACCAGAAGAATGAAGCAAGGGAATGACCAGAAGAATGAAGCAAGGGAATGACCAGAAGAATGAAGCAAGGGAATGAAACAATGGGTGTACCTGTGCATTAGCAACAGCAGCAAAAACATCAGTAATAACAAAACGAGCAGCAATAACAACAGCAACAGTAACAGGAACAGTAACAGGAACAGCAACAGCAACAGTAACACGGAGAGAAAGGTTAGATACCGCAGGAGGTGCATGACGATCAACGGAACTAAGCAATCCTCCAGAGGGGAAGAGTCTCTTTGACTATAAACTCTCACACCATTACACTACACACTACTAGGCACCACTACACACCACTAGGCACCACTACACACCACTAGGCACCACTACACACTACTAGGCACCACTACACACTACTAGGCACCACTACACACTACTAGGTATCACTACACACTACTAGGCACTACTACACACTACTAGTCACCACTACACACTACTAGTCACCACTACACACTACTAGTCACCACTACACACTACTAGGCACCACTACACACCACTAGGCACCACTACACACTACTAGGTATCACTACACACCACTAGGCACCACTACACACTACTAGGCATCACTACACACCCCTAGGCACCACTACACACTACTAGGCATCACTACACACTACTACACACTACTAGGCATCCCCACACAGCACTAGGCACCACTACACACCACTAGGCACCACTACACACCACTAGACACAACTACACACCACTAGGCACCACTACACACCACTAGGCACCACTACACACCACTAGTCACCACTACATATTACTAGGCACCACTACACACTACTAGGCACCACCACTACACACTACTAGGCACCACTACACACTACTAGGCACCACTACACACTACTAGGCACCACTACACACTACTAGGCACCACTACACACTACTAAGCACTACTAGGCACCACTACACACTATTAAGCACCACTAGGCACCACTACCCACTACTAGGCACCACTACACACTACTATGCATCTCTACACACTACTAGGCACCACTACACACCACTAGGCACCACTTCACACTATTAGTTACCAATAATCACCACTAAACACCACCACACACCACTAACTCTTCATTACAACGAAGTTAGTAAACACAGTAAGCTCTCTCGTAAAGCAATTGCATATAAAGTGATTTTTTTTTCAAATGCAATTGAAAAAATTGCTTTCCAAATTAAACAATGCGTATCATGAAGGATTTTTTTCACGCGATACTCAATTTTGGGTGAGGTTTTTCGATCTCGTTCAGAAAAATGGCACTACGTAGAGAAATATTGTAAAACAACTTACGAAAATTGATTCATAGACATCTACCCAAGTGCGGGAAAATTGCTTCTTTCTAGCCAGAATTATTTTGATCTGAAAAACATTCCACTTGAGGATCTCGTCTTTTCCCTACTGTAAATGCCACTGGAAGATTACTTACTTTTTCTACTGTAAATCAGCATGGAAGATCACTTTCTTTCCATACTGTAAATTTCAGTGGAAGATCTCTTCCCTACTGTAAATCCCACTGGAAGATCTCTTCCCTACTGTAAATCCCACTGGAAGATCTCTTCCTTTCCATACTGTAAATCCCACTGGAAGATCTCTTTCTTTGTACACTGTAAATCCCACTGGAATATCACTTCCTTTCCATGGTGTAAATCCCACTGGAAGATCTCTTTCTTTGTACACTGTAAATCCCACTGGAATATCACTTCCTTTCCATGGTGTAAATCCCACTGGAAGATCTCTTTCTTTGTACACTGTAAATCCCAATGGAATATCACTTCCTTTCCACACTGTAAATCCCACTGGAAGATCTCTTCCTTTCTATACTGTAAATCCCACTGGAATATCACTTCCTTTCCATACTGTAAATCCCACTGGAAGATCACTTTCTTTCTATACTGTAAATCCCACTGGAATATCACTTCCTTTCCATACTGTAAATCCCACTGGAAGATCACTTTCTTTCTATACTGTAAATCCCACTGGAATATCACTTCCTTTCCACACTGTAAATGCCACTGGAAGATCTCTTCCTTTCTATACTGTAAATCCCATTGGAATATCACTTCCTTTCCATACTGTAAATCCCACTCTTCACCCTCTCACACTTTTATTCCTTACACTTCTGATTCAATATTTTTGTCTTCCTGTGTTTGCCCTCCTTCGACGGCAGCTGTCGCCTCCTCCTAAGACGACCAGAGATTAGCCTCAGCTCACTTGGTTTTTATCTGTAGGTAAAAGGCTGTCACCTCAAGCCTCCTCAGCAGAGTATAGGCTTTGAGTGTGTGTTTGTGTGTGTGTGCTCACCTAATTGTGGTTGCAGGGGCCGATTCATAGTTCCTGGTCCCGCCAGGAGTGTGTGTATGTCTGTGTGTGTGAGAGAGAGAGAGTTAGTGTCTGGATGTCCCACGCAGAGTTATGTAAACACTCAATGTTTTCTGTAGAGAAGAGACTGCCAGTGATTAGCTTTGTTTGCTAATGTTCCAAACCGCAAGATGCTAAGACAAAGGTGTCTCACTACACAGGATTTGCACAGGTGTACATCGAGATCAGATGACTGGACCTCCAGAGTCAGTACTACATGCTCATCGAAACTTAAGTGTCAGGTCAATCTGACCGATCTCGATGTTGCAGGTCGTACAGGGTCAAAGGTCAGAATGGTATTGAACGTCAGAGACAATTCCAGTTGTGTGTATCTGGAGTAAATGTTGCACTGTACATCAGAGATGTGTATATACTCTTATCAGGAGAGTATATACTGTGTGTGTGTGTAGGAGAGAGAGAGAGAGAGAGAGAGAGAGAGAGAGAGAGAGAGAGAGAGAGAGAGAGAGAGAGAGAGAGAGAGAGAATGTAATTAACGTTAGCTACGTATGCTTCCTATATATATAATGTATACATACACACTTCCAGAAACATCAACCACCTCTTAGTATCGCGTGAATAAGACACATATTCACATTACATTTATTGAAGAAGACATTTTCGGGACAGCATTTCACATGTGTTCGGTACAAAAACATCTTCCCACTCTTGTATTATCCTGTTTTCTTGGTTATAACATTAAATGGACATGCTGGCCTCGCGATATTTCATTTTAATGATCGAGAAAACTGAATCATTTCAATCATATTGAAGCTGTGTAAAGGTGTTTTGTGTACACTTGATTATGCTATTGACAGATGCGAAGGTCTGGAGGACATTTGTTCAATATTTTTAATGCACTGTTGATAAGTTAGTCACCTAGTCACCTTCCCGCTATTGATATAAAACCATAAGTCAATGATATTCGATATTCATTCATCTACATAACACCACTAGTCACTTACCATCATCACATAATTATAGATAACCTTTAGAAGCAGCAGCAGCAACAGCAGCAGCAGCACCAGCAGCAGCAACAGTAGTCGTAGTATCTACAGTGATCGAACAATGGTGACATGTACAATCAATGATGTTGTTCACAAGTCTTCGTTGCTTCAGTCCTTGGTAAAGATGGTGCAGTTGTCCTCAGTTCTAACACGTATATTCTCTTAATACTTGTGGCTCCCGTTTTTTACTCTAAGCTACAGTGTGGTGTATTTTTTGCTGAATCCAGCGCTAGTAATACCACCCTCAAAAACAGGACGCGAGCGTTGGAAAACATGTTTCCACCGGGACAGCATTTCGCTGTGTACGCGAAGCTCTACACTATGTGGAAAATCGTCTCATTTAAAGCTTGTTTTCAAACGCTTTTCTTCGCTATAGTCGGCATTACGCCATTTAGATTCAGTCCTCAAAATGTTTCGTGATTAAAAAAATTGGAGCATTTCTCAACTGGTGACTGTATAGAAGCTTTCGACTGACACATATTATTACGGTCTGTGATACGTCAGCTCCATAGATATAAGGAGAAAGTAATCAAGGTTTCGAAGAATAACAAGCGGTGAAACAAGTGGTCATTGTGTTTAGCAGTTCAAGTACATGAGACGATGACACTGTTCGAACGGGTGAAGAATTCTTATAGCCACTCTGTGCAACATATACGAAAATATCTGAACCGAACACAGGCACAATGGGTTTAGAAAAAAGAAAAATTCTAAGAAAATACAAGAATCTTCATTCAACTGGCGGCCTCGCCACCTAGAAGTGTTGAACTGACCCACATTTCCCCGCAGGTGTAGCTGCAGGTTCTGGAATAACAGGAGGATGAGGTCTCAACACGGAGATGGACACAGTACACTGCTTCCAGTACCTACTGAGTTGCAATCGAGACCAGAAAATGTTTTTCAGATCGCTTCTTGCGGCTGTAAAACTTGTTGTATTCATGGAAGTGGTTGAGGCTGGGGACGTGGATACCGAGGAGCATCTCAGTAGTAGAGAGTTCGGCTAACAACCTAGAGAACCCGGGTTCAATCCTCGGGCGAAACGAGACTTATGGGAAAGTCTTTATACCAGCTGCTCCTGGTCGTCTAGCAGTGGAGAGACAGGTGGAAGTGACTCAAATACTGTGGCTCAGATCCTGAAGAAAGACCTAAAGAAATGTTAATGAAAATAAGCCACATAAAGTCTTTCTCCTTTACCATGGATATTTACATCAATAAAAAGACTTGATAAAATGAGGGCCTAGATAAAGTGGACCCGATGCTAAAGGCATATTTTCGATGATTATCTATTAGAGTATTCTCTATATTGAATCTATAACTCTGAATGACGTTGAAATTTGAAGATGCTGACAATTCTTAATTTGTAAATATAATAGACAGGGAAATAATAAGGAGAAAATTTCGAGGTGACAGTCGCCTATGAAGCGACATGAAATTTTATGTAAGAGACAGTAAGACTATTTTAAAGCAAGTTGCTCATTCTATTATGTACAATATTTAAAGACTCTTAACATAAAGGAAATCCATATTTTCAGCTGAAGGGATCAGCGTACCCCACTTGCTATGCTGGAACAAATTGTTCACGACTCTAGACTCGTATTTATGTATACAATACCGACGGGTAGATAAGTTAGCCATGGGTATCTCTATTCTCGAAACGTTTCACTAGATCATTAGGCGTCTTTAGTGGAATGAGGAGGTGGCTATGTTCAAGACTCAGTGGGTGAAAACCTGGTACATGATACAGATAGCTTGTGGGTAAGAATAGAACACTTAAGACATTTATTGTACGTGGCTTAGGCTTATACTGTCCGGCAGTGTGGTCTTGACGACTAGGTCAGTGTGTATTAGGGTCTTGGCGACCAGGTCTGTGTATATTAGGGTCTTGGCGACCAGGTCTGTGTATATTAGGGTCTTGGCGACCAGGTCTGTGTATATTAGGGTCTTGGCGACCAGGTCTATGTATATTAGGGTCTTGGCGACCAGGTCTGTGTATATTAGGGTCTTGGCGACCAGGTCTATGTATATTAGTGAACTCGACGACTTTACTACTAATAGTAGTAGTAGTAGTAGTAGTAGTAGTAGTAGTAGTAGTAGTAGTAGTAGTAGTAGTAGTAGTAGTAGTAGTAGTAGTAGTAGTAATACCAGTAATAATAATAATAACCTTCCTACAAGATCTTTTAGTGCCAGTGGTGGCGGGAACAGGTATTGGCAGGCAGGTGGCGGCTCGTAAAACAGATGGTGTTGCAGTAACCACCTGGAGAAAAACCCAAAACTTCAGCTGGTATTTCAGTGCGGTTTTCTGGACTTCAGGGGGCGAAAGGTAGACAAGGTAGTACGCAGACAAGTGGCATTGCAGAGGCCATTTTTTTTTTTTTTTGGCAAGGAGGATTTTTAACATACGTGATTTCACCCACACTGGGCTTTATCATCCACAGTGGGAAGGAAAACAACTTTTAATTTAGCTAAGTTTTTACCCAGGATTGCACCCCGATAAGTCTGAAGTCTACCATAGACTTGGCAAGGCTCAATCCTGAGGCAGACATTTTCAAGGACTGATTTTGCATCACGTGTTTTAATGCTCTTTGAGTTTACACTTTGCATGCTGGATGAGGCGCTTCTAACTCTTGGGATTATAATATTATTGTGGGTAATCACTCAACATGCCACTCAATTAGAACGAGCGATGTCGCACGCATGGGTGAGTGTGCGAGTGGATGAGTTAGCGTGTGAATGAGTGAATATGTTAGGCAATGTAGGAATGAATAATCAATACCTGAATAAATGAGTCCCCCCATTAACTAATTTTCTCTCACACAGAGACCCATTAAAATCACAACACTACTGTGGACGGTAAATATACCCTCTTTATATACACTTTAATCACTCTCTTAAGTACTCAGTTTTTTTTGACGATTGTGTATAGATGAACTGCGACCTTAATTACCCACTTGAAGTCAAATAACCTATTATTCTTCCAAACTAACTGACAATGACTTCGTTTGCCAACCTCTCCTTGAAACTGTCGCAGTTGTAAACAAGGCAGATTTACTGTGTATACTATAGAGAAGCATTAGAACATTTTTACCCCCTCCCTCAATTATAAACTTGACATTTACGGATCTGTGCTCTCGTGTATTCAAGTCATGAAGCGTGTAATTTACAGGGTTAAAAGTCATTAACGTATATGTGGTTCGCTGTCATGTGCATTCAAATGTGCTACATAAAGGTACGCTCACTCTTTTCATTCTTTTGCTTCGTGCTTTCCTGTACGTGTACGTGTACGTGGGTGTTACTGTTTCCAGTGCCTGTAACAGCACCTTTTGCTGCAGTACCTGCCCATTTTGACAACTGCTCACAGTACCTACTGAAGCTCATTCTCCAGTACTTGCTTCAACGTCTCCTTCAGCGACTCCTCGAGCGTCTCTGGGTCCTCCTCGCCTGTCTTGTAGATATTTATTGACGTCCCTCAGACAATTAGGAAGTAAATTTGCAAAGACACAGCAATTTGTTGGCGTCCTGGTGTACCTAATGACTGTATGTGTGAACCTTTCTTAGTAGATATATTTCTCTCTCTCTTCTCTCTCTCTCTCTCTCTCTCCCTTTCTACGCTAGAGGTTTAATGCACACGGCTATTAGTGATGTTATAATTTCTAATGATGAAACAGGATGGTTTATCATCCTTATCATCATTCCCGCCATCATCATCATCATGATCGCTATTATCAGCCTATAATGATAACAGAAGTGGTGGTGTTGATTATGATAGTGAGAAAAATTCTTTTGGTATTGACATTGGTGATGTTTATGGTAGGGAAGATGAGAGAGAGGAGAGAGAGAGAGAGAGAGAGAGAGAGAGAGAGAGAGAGAGAGAGAGAGAGAGAGAGAGAGAGTTAGTTCATTTATCGTAAAGAGCCTCTCACCTAAAAAAAATACTAGCTTGCCTCTGGCTGCGAGATACACTTCTGGCACTACACGAAGAGGCACTCTCCCGTATTTACTTGGCACTGTATGAAGGTCATCTCCCAACCGTAACTTTTTGAGCACGTAACTAGGGCGTGCCACAGTAACAGTAAAGCAGCACACGTAACACAGACATCCGCACCTAACACACGTGTCTGTATCACGCGTAACACAGACATCCGCACCTAACACACGTGTCTGTATCACACGTAACACAGACATCCGCACCTAACACGTGCCTGTATCACGCGTAACACAGACATCCGCACCTAACACACGTGTCTGTATCACACGTAACACAGACATCCGCACCTAACACACGTGTCTGTATCACACGTAACACAGACATCCGCACCTAACACACGTGTCTGTATCACGCGTAACACAGACATCCGCACCTAACACACGTGTCTGTATCACACGTAACACAGACATCCGCACCTAACACACGTGTCTGTATCACGCGTAACACAGACATCCGCACCTAACACACGTGTCTGTATCACACGTAACACAGACATCCGCACCTAACACGTGCCTGTATCACGCGTAACACAGACATCCGCACCTAACACACGTGTCTGTATCACGCGTAACACAGACATCCGCACCTAACACACGTGTCTGTATCACACGTAACACAGACATCCGCACCTAACACACGTGCCTGTATCACGCGTAACACAGACATCCGCACCTAACACACGTGTCTGTATCACACGTAACACAGACATCCGCACCTAACACACGTGTCTGTATCACACGTAACACAGACATCCGCACCTAACACACGTGTCTGTATCACGCGTAACACACATCCGCACCTAACACACGTGTCTGTATCACACGTAACACAGACATCCGCACCTAACACACGTGTCTGTATCACACGTAACACAGACATCCGCACCTAACACACGTGTCTGTATCACACGTAACACAGACATCCGCACCTAACACACGTGTCTGTATCACGCGTAACACAGACATCCGCACCTAACACACGTGTCTGTATCACACGTAACACAGACATCCGCACCTAACACACGTGTCTGTATCACACGTAACACAGACATCCGCACCTAACACACGTGTCTGTATCACACGTAACACAGACATCCGCACCTAACACACTGTCTGTTCAGTACAAATCTAACACGTTCTATCACAACATCTTGACACTCGCACCTAACACACGTGTCTGTATCACACGTAACACAGACATCCGCACCTAACACACGTGTCTGTATCACACGTAACACAGATATCCGCACCTAACACACGTGTCTGTATCACACGTAACACAGACATCCGCACCTAACACACGTGTCTGTATCACACGTAACACAGACATCCGCACCTAACACACGTGTCTGTATCACGCGTAAACAGACATCCGCACCTAACACACGTGTCTGTATCACACGTAACACAGACATCCGCACCTAACACACGTGTCTGTATCACACGTAACACAGATATCCGCACCTAACACACGTGACTGTATCACGCGTAACACAGACATCCGCACCTAACACACGTGTTTCTCTTTACATAGACGAGGATATATACACTAAGAGGTGTATATATCTCAATGTATATACGCTGTGCATATAAACTTTAACACGTGCTTCATAAAGAGGAGGATCTTGACTTTGTAACGCCTTGAGGACCATCGTGTAGTCGACATGCTTGAAACCTAATAAGCGAAGCAAAGTGTACGTCTTATATTAGCTTACGTAACGAAGGATCGTTCATTTAATGTTGTGGCAACGTTTCGCTCTCCTGGAGCGTTGTAAAGAGCTCTTTTAAGACCGAAATATAGCACATAGGAAGGAACTCACACACTTAGTGTTAAGAACAAGACAGGCAACTGAGAGATGTTGATCTTATATAAGAACAACACATATTAAATGTATCCAGAACACATACCACAGGCGTGTCCACCAACACATATCACAGGCGTGTCCACCAACACATAACATAAGCGTGTCCACCAACGTGACTTTATTTTTCCACATATAACAGAATAACACATAGCACAATATAACACATAATACAAAATAACGCATAATACAAATAATACATAATACATATTACATAATATATAATACATATTACAGTATATCACAAAGTTTATAGAATCCTAAGTTGTGTCTAGCTAAAGTTAAGCCTCAATACATTATGGATACGTGGCTCTCCGGCGTTTAAACGTAACACATACACGTGCATGTGTCTCTTTAACATTTAAACGCATTTCACATCAGTGATGGCGATTGGGAATTTGGAAAGTGACGCCGCGAGTATTGAGATAATGGGATGGAGGATGCTTTCCCGCTCTGTTAGTGGGATGGAGAATCACTTTCGTTGACTGTAGGATGGAGGGTCACTCTCGTTGCAGGGATGGTAGCTGTTTGCTGATAGTAGGATGGAGTTTCCTTCTCGTCGTTTGGCTGGGATGGAGGCTGCGTCTAGGCGCTGGTGGAATGAAGGGTCCTTCCCGTGATCGATGCGATGGAGGGTCCTTCCCGAGGTTGATGCGATGGATGGAATTGATGAAAGAGCTACGAGGGGACTTGTATGGCTGTCCATCATAGTCTAACAGTCACAGCTGAGGGAGAGAGAGGGTGAGGCTAGAGGGAGGGAATGAGAGAGGGAGGAAGGGAGGGACGAAGGAAGAGAGGGAGCGAGGGAGAGAGAGAGAGTGAGGGAGAGAAGTAAAGACGGTAGGAAAGAGAAAGGAATGTAGGGAAGGGAAGCTAGAAAATGTAGGAGTAATAAAAAAGAAGAGAATTTCTCTTACTTAACGAGTTCCAGCCAATGTGTAACTCTTAACAAACGAGTTCAAATGAGTGCAAATGTTCCTCTGTCGTTAACATGAGGAGTTGCAGTGTTTACTTATATTTCTGTCTCTTGCTACCATTTCTATTTTCCAATTCAAGTGGCGAACTGCTGAACAAAGTGAAGAAAAGTGGCTTGATAAAGCTCTACACAGAGCGAAACGTTGCCCCCAAAAAGAACCTCGTTCTTTAACCTGCGTCTTTTCTATTTCTTGTTACGTGATGGGCTTGAGTGTCACTGTTACTTGACGGGTTCCAGCAGGTGTAGATGTTTCGCTCATTGTTACCTGGAGACTCTGAAAGTAAGAATTGTTGCTAGTTCTTTAAACGTTACATAAATTTTCAGAAACGTTCCAGTGGCCCATTTAGTCACTTCTGCCTCGTGATTTGCGAATTTGTGAAAAAACGTTCGACATAGTTTGAGGAAATATTTTAGTGGGTTTACGATCTACCTGTGTACTACTTTGAGGTATTTATATTTGCTCTATTTCTCTCTCTCTCTCTCTCTCTCTCTCTCTCTCTCTCTCTCTCCCTGCCACCCATCTTCCCTCAATGCCACGTATTTCACCACTCACGAAATTCCTGCCAATCTTGCACTTGCCACTGCACTCAGCTTGATCCCATCTGCCTTGGAAAAGCTTTTATTCCAGCTAAAGTTGTCTCGAAGATCGATGTTTTCCAATTCGTTGTCGTTTTCACAAATGGCTGGCAACATGTCGTTTATTTCCTTGTCTTTGCTGAGCGAGTTATTATATACAAACACACACACATACACACATATGTATATATATAAGAGAATGAGAGAGAGAGAGAGAGAGAGAGAGAGAGAGAGAGAGAGAGAGAGAGAGAGAGAGAGAGAGAGAGAGAGTCTCTCAGTCACTCACGGGTGTGGCCAGAAATTTGAAAACGAGAAAAAGGGGCAGAAATCAATTTAAATCAATTTGAACAGTTGAAAGGTTTATATTTTACAATTTCCCATTAGTATATTGAAAAAAGTAATGAATAAGCTACGCATTCATTCCCAAAACGCCAAAACTTTATCAGCGTGAGCGAGCCATAGTTGATACAGTCACTTTGTATATGTCGATTCCACTTGTTTTGAAGCCTTCATTAACTCCACATACAAAAAAAATACGCTGTATGTTAACCACGAACTGTGGAAGAGTTATTTGATGACGTGAAGCAAAGTTATGGGACTTTGAGGTAGAAGGTGCAACACTAATGTTGGATACAATAGAACAGATTGTCTTCTTCTGAATGTGTAGACATAAAGACAATACTTGCACTGCAAACAGTGAATTTGACAATATATTATTTAGTGGATGGCACTGATCATCAAAATAGTATAAAAAGTAGTAACAGAAAGAGTTTAATAAGTAGGTATAAGTCCAGATTAGTTCCACCTTTCGAATGATTATCCATACATGCTTTTTTTTTTAGTGAAACGTGGAAACTCTCTTCACCCAGATTTTATGCTGTCAGTGTGGCGAGAGG
>WNWK01008547.1:0-25000 GCA_009830355.1 Cherax destructor | reverse complement strand
AGATGAAGCTCTATATCCTTCTATAATATTGGTGAATTCCTCTATATCATTATACCATGCAACTGTGTTTTTAACAAATATATGCCATACCTTTGTACCTTGTTGTACAACTCAATATTTCGTTGTAAATTTGTAATGGGTAAACATACGCTGGACATGTAGAATTTTTTGATAGAAAGCTAAAGTTCAGAGTTGAAATTCTAATAGAATGGTGGAATATTGTTGATTTTAGCTGGAGAATTAGAGCTAAATGCTAAAAAAATTTAACAAGCATCCTGAAACTCAAAAGAAAGCATTCAAAGGAAATATGGTTCAGGAAATCTGTACTTAAATTTTGAAGCTAGAACTAAAATAATGGAGTTGAAAAAAAAAGCTGAAATTATAGCTCAAAAGCTAAAATTTTATTTAAAAAAAAATTGAAATGAAAGTTTTGAAGTAACCTGTCATAGAAGCTGATATACAGGATCTAAGGTTGAATTACGGGTTGTTACTTAATAGCTGAACTCTGGAATACTCTCACGAATAATGCAAGTATAAAAAAAAATGATGGGAGGAACACTGCAACAAGACCCGTGGCACCGGAACACCAGTGCCGCTGTAAGGCACTCGGCTCATTATGCTTTAGAATTCTAACTCTTGGCATTAACATTGCCAGTGAACAATGGGGGGGAGGGGGGGTGTAAGAGAGACATTACATCACCGGTGGAGTGGAATAAAATATTCGATAAAACGCCTCGTAACGGAAAGAAGACGTGTTCTGTACTCAACGGTGCTGGGGTTTACGACAGAGGACTGCAGATGAATGCTCTGTTGACAGAGACAAGTGTAGATTAGTGGTAGAATAAACAAACAGGTATGTAAATAAGACATAGAACGCAGTTTCTGGTATATTAATGAGTAGAATATTCATACATAAAGGTCTGTATTAATTCACACAAAGATGAAATGCCATAAACCATATTTTGAGAGAAAGGTATACAGAAGAGCCATTTATTTGAGCAACGTTTCTCACTAAGCAGAATTTTATGAAGCTTCTGCTTATTTCTGCCTTCCTCTATACATCAGTAGGCGCCAAGTGATTTTATCAACATTATCAGTGTTGTACAAGGTGTTGGTATAATAACAAAGAGCTGCATTGGTAAACGAAGAACACTAGAGCTCATAGAACAGGTGAGATGTGAACCTGAGGCGAGCCAGTTGTTAAACTAGCTAGCAGCTGCGTCGTCAACCTCTGTATTACTAGTTCTGTGAGCTCTTCACTATCGTTTTATTACGATTTCGTTAATCATGAGTGTGTGCCATTATATGTCACGCGAATATAGGTATATTACGGACCTAGCGAGGCCAGTTTGAGGTATACTCATTGACGCAAATATATGCATTGAGATGTCGTATACTTAAGTGTACTTAGTAAAGACGCTTTTACGCAAATTAAACATTAATAATGACTGACCTGCTGATGGTAATATAATATACTTTTATTATCACGACATTCTGAATTCAGTCAAAATTTACAAATTGTAATTTTTTAAAATATATGTTATTAGAGATGAAGTAAATGCTGTGGTAAATAGTTTAAAACCGACACGTTGAAGATTGAGACACTTATGCAACATAAGATTGCCATATGTTGCATGTCTCAATCTTCAAGTAAATGCTGGCATCAGTTATTTTTATTCTTTCCATTTATCTGTCCCTCCAAGGCGAGCGTCTTGATGCCAGTGACGGGCTCTTGATTCAAGAAACTGGGGTGATTTCTTTTTCATCTGATTATCATTCATTGTTCAGAAGCTGTTTGTATCCTACAAGTACTTGCAAAATAATAATAATAATAATAATAATAATAATAATAATAATAATAATAATAATAATAATAATAATAATAATAATAATAATAATAATAATAATAATAATAATAATAATGATAATAATAATAATACTCTCACTTGTTTTGTGGGTTAAGGAAAGTCTTCTCTGACACAGGTGTCAAAACATTTAATAGGCGAAGGAGAACAGATGAAGGAGAAAGAGGAAGAAAGAAGAGAAGAAAATTTTAAGTAAGAAAGAATAGAGGGGTAAAGTGTGTTCAAGGGTTTGCATGTATTCCTTTTATGGTTGGTGCGTTCTGGAAGAGGAAGAAGAAGTAGAAGAAGAAGTAGAGGAAGAAGAAGAGGAGAAGATACCAGGAGAAATTACACTCAGAACCATCAACGTGTTCAGTGCTCATTTTCTTGACTCCCAAAACAGCTACAAAATATTCAACGTCTCTTTAATCACGTTAAAGCAGGGAACCATTTTTATTTTGCCTGGGACGGCGCCTCTAGAAATGCAATTAAGTGTTGGGGTTCTTAGAGAGGAGGAAAATCCTTTGTATAAATTATTCTCTCAGTTTCTCCTCCCTGATTCAAGGTATACAATAAAGGTATATATATATATATATATATATATATATATATATATATATATATATATTGGAACTAGGCACACTTAAGATATTAATCAAGGGGATAAAGTTCGTTCTATTTATATATTTATATTATTTTTCACTAATTACAAAAATTGCAAAAATATAAAAATACATTTTAAAGTAGAGTGAAAAAAGCAAGGCTTTTATTAATACCAAAAATATTTTTTTACTCTTTATTGTCCGGAACTGACTGCAAATATGTCGTCCGTGACGCTGGTGAATATTGTAGAATTATTAATTTATATTAGCGTGTGAAGTATGTGTGTGTGTGTGTGTGTGTGTGTGTGTACTCACGTAATTGTAATCCCCTAATTGTGGTTGCAAGGGTTGATTCATAGCTCCTGGCCCTTGTGTGTGTGTATGTGTGAGCTTATCAAATCAGTGACTAAGTGACGCTACTGTACGGGTGAAACATCGTTCTTACCGGATCAGGGCCTGATCAACCAGCCTGTTACTACTGGCCGCACGTAACAAAAATCTCTCTGCGAAGATGAAATCCATGAATTTCCCATCTGAATGACACAAGTGAACGAAAACAAACCCGGAATAGAAAAACGAATGACTACGCCCAGATGCTCTTAAATCTACCTGGCCATTGTTTATATGCCATTACGGTTCATGTCAGGCCTTTCATTTTTTAAAGACTTTATTATTGTTTGTGAAAATTTGTGAGTCTTTCTTCATTTTGTTTTTATTTGGCAAACAAAACGCTTTATCGAAAACTTCTTTTAAAGAATTCGAATCTCCCTCCGTCTCATTTAGAGGTTCGACTTGGGATTGCTGGCTTAATGCGATGCCAGTTTTTTGCATAGCATCTAGTTTTCTGTCACTTATTGTTTCTTCACTTCGTTTTATTTACATCCTTCTTATGCACTTATGTGAGTTTGTAAGTAACAGCAGCTCACAGCACTTACTTGTGAGCTGGGAGAAGCTCATAGCTCCTTTTGGGCAGCCATGGGTGATTCTCAGAATCTTCCTGGCACCTAGGAGTTGTCCTCACCACGTCTCCAGCAGCTAGGAATAGCCCCTCAGCCCCTCCCCAGCAGTTATTAAGTCCTCAGCATTTCCCTAGCAGCTAGGATCGGCCCCTCAGCACTTGCCTAGTAGCAGGAAGCCGTCCCCAGCACTGCCAGGGGAACAAGTAGGTATTGTGTTTGTAATGTGCTTGGCAAATGGAATGCTTTTACTGCACCACTCAGGATGAAAGCTGCAAAAGTTCACAGCCGCCAAGAACAGCCATGTAGCAAGAACACACTAACAGCCGTGCAGCCAGGATACACTAACAGACATGCAGCTAGGATACAGTAACAGCCATGCAGCTAGGATACAGTAACAGCCGTGTAGCCAGGACTCACTAACAGCCAAATATCAATAAAGAGAAAAACGAGATCGCTCGAGGGAAATGTACAGGGAAATGTTTCTGGAAAAAGAAAGATGAGAGAAAATGGTCAAGAACTTTGGCTTTTCTTTTGGAATATATTAGTTCGAGAAAGAGGCTCAAGAAAGCGTTAGTGAAATGAGAGCGCTCAAGTAATAGGCTCGAAACAACGTTTCGGAAATGAAAAGGCTCAAGAGCGAGGCTCACAGAAACGTGTCTGGAATAAGAGGCTCGTGGAAATATTTCGAAAAGGAAAACGCTCAACGAATATGCCCAATTAAGCATTTCGGGAACGAGGGCGCTCAGAGGAACGTTAAAGGAATGAGAACCCAAACTGAAACATTCTGGAAAGGGGAGCAAAATGTTTTAACACAAGTTAAATGCCAGCATCGTAATATTATTAAGGTAACTAAAATATCGACAGGCGAACCGAAAAAAATATATCAACTAAAAGTCAAGGTAAATATATATAATTCTTTGAATAAATTAGGTTGATAAGTTAAGATAACAATGATCAAGAATAGGAAAGAGAACAGAAGACTCACAGGAAGGGATAATGTGTCATACAGGAGGAGACAAAACAACAAAAATATCCTGAGGGAATATACGGCGGTGATTTGGAATATGAAATCCACTCCTCGATGTCAACGATGTTAGGATAATTTATCCAAATATACGCAGAGAGAGAGAGAGAGAGAGAGAGAGAGAGAGAGAGAGAGAAGAGAGGAGAGAGAGAGAGAGAGAGAGAGAGAGAGAGAGAGACTAGCATACTTCACTAAAGAAAACACATCGTTAGAACTGTAGTGACATCGAAAGAAAAAAAATATTCGAAACAACAAGAAAACTCTACAAGACTTATTAAGAGACAGGATCTCCTCCACACCGTCTAGACACAGTCATGGGCTGCCCACACTTCCACACAGTCATGGGCTGCCCACACTTCCACACAGTCATGGGCTGCCCACACTTCCACACAGTCATGGGCTTCCCACACTTCCACACAGTCATGGGCTGCCCACACTTCCACACAGTCATGGGCTGCCCACACTTCCACACAGTCATGGGCTGCCCACACTTCCACACAGTCATGGGCTGCCCACACTTCCACACAGTCATGGGCTGCCCACACTTCCACACAGTCATGGGCTGCCCACACTCCACATCATGGTCCAACTTACATCATGGCTCACCATCAAAACTTTCATGGCTGCACACTCACATAATGGAAGTTTCTTTCCACCATTAAAAAATAGAACTCTCACTCTGGAATCTATAAAACAGAACTTTCTCACTTTCTTAGTATCTCACAAAAGAACTCTCTTACTTAACCAGAATTAAAAAGCAGAACTTTCAAATAATCTGATCACTACAAAACTGATGTTTCAATCTCTTTTATTCTTATAAACTTAATTACTAACACTTCACATACAAAAAGCTCCTCTCTCTCTCTCTCTCTCTCTCTCTCTCTCTCTCTTTACACTGCAAAAGAGAATTCTCTAATGCTCTCAGCACCCCAAAATGGAGATTTTTCTTCCTCTCTAGTTTCCACAAATCAAAGAACTTGAAACACAACACTACCAACACCCAACCCTCTCACACATTGCACACAACAGACCAGCAACACACACACACAGGCTCCTCCTGTATCCGAGACACCCCAGTTCACCTAACTGCTCCCACAAAAAACGTCGGTGGAGGTAAAAATTATCATAACCAAGCAGTTTTTGCTGTTAGACGGTGTGTGGGCCGAGCCCTTAATGTTATGTGCAGGCGAGGATAACAATGGTTTCTTAAGCCAGAGATGATCACACTCTCTATGCCCTAAATGATCTCAGTGTGTAAGGATATAAAACCAGGTGGATATTAGTGTTTATTTAACATGTCTTCCAGTGAAGGTTGAATGTAGACACACAAACACACACACACACACACCTGATCTTCAATTTTTTTTAAAATTTAGTGGGGGCTGGTAGGAAAAAACTCGCCCCCTGGCATTAAGGCTTTCATATATAAAGCTTAGGCTGGTTTTTATGTTCATAACGTATGACGCTGACATGTATATTGAGAAGTGATTTTAAGACATATTTAATAATAATAATACTAATAATAATAATAATAATAATATTATTATTATTATTATTATTATTATTATTATTATTATTATTATTATTATTATTATTATTATTATTATTTCCTCTATCATATGATAAATTCTGCTTCCCGCTTTTCCCTCTTTATCCCTATTCTCCTTTCACATTAACCTCTCCAATCCCTATTCCTTATCATTTCAACCCTCTCGTTCCCTCGTTCATATTCCCTTTCAGGCATTCACGTATTCTACCTTATTTAATAATTCGCTTTATTTATTTTGAAGAATATTAAAGTCGTTATATCTCCATTGACCTAAATATTTTTGTATTGTATAGGTGATTTTTTTAATTAGAATTTTTTTCAGCGATTCGTAGTCTGAAGCGGATTGACGCGGATTGAGTAGAAGAACGCAGGAGGTGAGATGACTGAATCCGCTTTCACTGTGAGGCACTGACAGACAATAAGCTTTCGCTGCTCTTAGGTACTTTGGATGTAAGTAGGTGCTTGGGATGGACGTAGATGTTTTGGTTACACATAGGTTTTTTGAGTTTGACGTAGGTGTTTTAGCTTGACGTAGGTGTTTTAGCTGGACGTAGGTGTTTTAGTTGGACGTAGGTGTTTTAGATGGACGTAGGTGTTTTGACTGAACGTAAAAGCCTCGACTATAATGGGTATTCACGATTCACTAAGGTACTTTGTATAAATTAAAAGCCTGGAAAACATGTATAAAATTATTAATAATTATAAATTAAGCAAAGGGGAAGAAGGAATGAGAAAAGAATAAGAAAGAGGAGAGGGATTAAAGGAGGTAGATAAGGAAGAAGAAAGGAAAGAATGTAGGAGGGTAAATACGAAAATAATGAGGAATATAACTCGGGAATGAAATGAAAGTCATTTACGAGGAATTACTTTTAATTGCACCGAAAAATTTGCTTAAGAAAAAAAAGTGGAAAAAGTGGATATACTCACTGAATAACATGACTCTAACAGAGACTTTATTACTTAACAAAATCCTGTTACTTAACAGAGCTGTGTTTTTAAGGCGTTCGTTAAGTGTTTATTTGAAAAAAAAAAGTAGATGCAATATACTTTAACAAAATTTCGAAAAAATTTCAGTGCGTTTCAGTGATGAGAATTTTTTTTTCCAAGAAATTAATTACTATGTTATGTTTTAAAGACAAAATATTTATAATAATGTGAATAATAAATGTATTAACAGGGATAATAACATAAGAATAATAAATATTATAATTAAATACAAGTACTGCTACTATTACTACTACTACTACTACTACCATTACTACTATTACTATTACTACTACTACTACTACTACCACAATTACTACTACTACTACCATTACTACTACTACCATTACCACTACCACCATTACTTCTACTACTACTACTATTAATAATAATAATAATAATAATAATAATAATAATAATAATAATAATAATAATAATAATAATAATAATAATAATAATAATAATAAGAAGAAGAAGAAGAAGAAGAAGAAGAAGAAGAAGAAGAAGAAGAAGAAGAAGAAAAATAGCATTTATAAACAAATAGAATATTAGACTTGAGTAAATGAAACATGAAGAGTAATGACCGCAGACTTTTTCCCACGTTTCAGTCCCAACCACACTCCCTAATATCTCTCTCTCTCTCTCTCTCTCTCTCTCTCTCTCTCTCTCTCTCTCTCTCTCTCTCTCTCTCTCTCTCTCTTCTCTCTCTCTCTCTCTCTCTCCTACAACACTACTGAAACATCTTCAAGAGAGAATAATATATTGCCATCTATTCTCCTCACCTGATTATCTCTCCATCTTTGTATCTACGTCTCCAGTATTTCTCTCTATAATTTCCACCTTCCTACCCGACTGACAGATATATTTAAAATAGTGAAATGTAATATTTTGTTTTACATTGACAGCTATGAAGGACATGTTTATCACTCGTTATTATCAATCCCTAGTGAAGCCAGAGTGTGTTTGTGTGTGTGTTTCTTGTTTTACAAATTACGTATAACACGACTCAGTAATAACATGGAGCAACCTGCAATATTTCCCACATCGTCTAATGATCGTACGTGCAACAATAGTAAAAATAAAGCGTGACACGTTGCAAAGCAAGCCTTCACCCTGGCAACGTTTCGCTCTGTTTGAATCTTCATATAGTCATAAATTGATAAAGTTGCACACATAGTGGAGCATTATTTCAGTTATGGCTTGTTGCACAGTCTGCATTTTTCTCTTCAACTTTACTGAGCACTGAAAAGGCAGTGCATTTTTGCTCGGGTCAGCCCCGGTTTCAGAAACCTTCCCTTACGACAACATATTCTGAAGACCACTCTGAGACTTTTCTCTTCTTACGACCCGTCTAATTAAGTTTATAGCGGAAGTTTGACACCAAAGGTTCAAAGGCGTCAAACCTGGAGGTGAAATATGCTCAGGATGGGAAATGTTGTATTTACGTAGCGTCATTATGTGTCTCCCTGAGATGTTCATTAGCATAGACAAGGTGAAATGGTAAAGAAAGAGATGTATTTCAACCAGCGATATCTGTGACCCCCAAAAAATTCTGTCGCCTCATCAAAAATTGTATCTATTATAATACACAAATATAAAAGATAAACCCTATATGTATAATATACAGTTAGAAATATACACTCTGTGATTATACATAATTATACATATAAGCATCTGAAGAGGGGGAAAAGAGAAACATATGCTTACACAATGTTCCAGCATCTGTTGCTAAGCAACAAATAATACTGAGACAAAAGATATTTGTCAGAAAGAAAAAAATATATTAGAAAAATATGTAGGAAGGTATTAGGTAGTGGACGTCATGGTTTATTGAAGGTGGGAGACGTGTTTGAGGATAGGTGGTAAAAATGTTGTGGGTGTGAGGGTAAGAAGCTCCGAGAGAAGAAAGAGAGAGAGAGAGAGAGAGAGAGAGAGAGAGAGAGAGAGAGAGAGAGAGAGAGAGAGAGAGAGAGAGAGAGAGAGAGAGAGAGGAGACAGTAAGCATAAAAGTCACATCTGCAAGATAGTAGAATATTCACAGATGGATAAATATATTCAAATACGGGTAAATATATTCACGTATGGATAAATATATTCACATACGAATGAATATATTTATATTTCTTAGAGGTAAAAGGATATAACTAATTTGACAATAGTCTTGAGGGCATACAAGTGTTGTGTGCACATGAAATACCCACTCCGTAGATTTAACTTAGGATTATCCAATAAAGCCAAACACTACGGCCTATTTTCACTGGGATTAACCCAGCTAAAACGATGTAACGTAGTCGTGTAATGCAATTTTATTTAAGATATTTACTTTTTATAAATAAAAAAATTCACGTTTTAGCAAAACTATTAAAGTATTCACGAGACCATACCAATTTACAAAGACGAATAGATATATTAATGAATGGCTAAATGTGTAAAGCACATTTGCCATCGCTTGTACTCCATATGCTTCCCCAGAAGGGCACAAATATCGTTCATCATCGCCTTGTGACTAACAAATCACGATTCCTCTGAATCCCTTCATTAATATTACCATTTCCACACTCCAGCCACTTGTGATTTCCCACACCACTTGACTATTCATTTCCATCTAAGGTAAAAAAAGACACGAATGCAAAAAAGTCTTCTTGTACTTAAAAACACCTATTCTAGGGTGAAGCATTGTTTTATATATATATATATATATATATATATATATATATATATATATATATATATATATATATATATATATATATATATATCTGATCGGGTGTGCATATGCGAGCCGTCAGTTCCGGCAGTTTTGATAGTTATTTTCCTGTTTGCCGCTGAAGTTCTCCGGCCGTCGAGTCTTTCCTTCAGATTGATACCTCCCTCTTGATTAAGCACTATTCCGGCAGTCATAATAACAAAGCCATCTCAACAACCCCTCTTCCGCTCCTTGAGTTACACCTTTCATACCACCAATCTTTTAATGTCGCCCCTTCTTATTCTCTGCATAATATTCACACCGCACATTAATCTCCAAAGACGATATTATGCATGAAATAAAATACCAAGGGCTAATTACCTCTTTCTCAGGAACTAATGAGTATAACCAGAATAGAAAATAAATGTTTTCCGCCATGGTGGGTCACCCTACCTTGGTGGTTTATTCTACCTTGTTTGGGTTGTTCTTCCTTAATAGGTTGCCTTGGTGGAGCACCATGCGTAATCAGGTTTACTGTGATGATGTAGATTGAGACTAAAAAATTTGGAGACATAAAGAAAGGTGTTTACCAATTCTATGGTATTTCTTTTCCTCATACCTTTAAGATTTCTAAGAGGAAAATTTGTTTCGTTTAATATACTGCCTCTCTCTCTCTCACTATAAATTTTTTATATATATATATATATATATATATATATATATATATATATATATATATATATATATATATATATATATATATATATATATATATATATATATATATATAAACACAGAGGGAGGACAGCAAAATTATTTTCATAAATGTATTAAGATATATATAGTATTTTACGTGAAAAATAATGGCACAATTTTTTCTGTAGCAACATGTGTGGAATAATATGAGGGAGGTTCCTCGCCTCGCCACACATCATTAGGGTGGTAATGCCCCGGGTAACTGATAGTTTGCTTAAAACATGTTGAGAATTCACCACAGATTCGAGAGGACCCACCCATCTTGTTTCACACACACACACACACACACACACACACACACACACACACACACAAATTCAATCTTGTAGTTTAGGCAAATATTTCTCATTTCTGTTTTACACAATAATTATCTGTTTCACATTTTTAAGTAAACATTGAGTAATATTCTCACTGATTAACGTTGATATTAATGTAATATAAATGACCTGGGAATCGCAGTTAATACCTTGAAAATCTGTATTAATATTTGGTATTTCCTAACAAGCTCCTGTAATAACTAGGTTAAGCTCATCAAAGCTGAAAGCAGATTATCAGTGATATATTTGTTAATGAGTTTATTTTACGTTAATCGCTGAACCCTTATTGGTTATTCAGCCCACTGAGTATTGTATGCTCGATACTCCATTTGCTAACTGGGAGACGAACACAGCTCTATCCTCTGAATTGAGTAATTACCTCAAGCACGATATAACTGTATTTAAAAGTCACTACACTGTACACAGTGCAGAAAAGTTACCCCATTAATAACTTCTATAACTTGCCTCTATATCATCGTTTCTGTAGCAAAATATTTCCTCCATAATATACACAACACACGAAGGAAAGTTTGTCATTGAGGTGAGATGTGTTGTCTTGACGATGGCATCAAGTTGGCCTTGATGGGGAGGAAGACTCTCTTGGGAGAGCAGTGCTAATGTGAAGGAGCCCCTTCATGTGGCCCAGAGCGTGGTGCTACTGAGGGAGATGACAGCGGTGGCAGGAGTGATGGGAGGTGACAAGAGTGATGGGAGGTGAAAGGAGTAATAGAAAGTGACAAGAGTGATGGGAAGTGAAAGTAGTAATGGAGGATAACAGAAGCTATAGATGACTTTCTTAACAAGTTGCTAGAAATGCCACCAACGGGTGCAAATAGACATGAAATTCAGAGGTTGGAGAAGCGAAACGATCCGATAAAAACATTTTCTCCTACACTAGGCTATACTTCGTCTGCAGTCATCTTTGACCTTCCCCAAACCTCATGACTTTGCACTTGCTGGGGTTAAGCTCCAGGAGCCATTTGTCGGACCAGGGTTGTAGCCTGTCCAAATCCCCTTATATAGGCCTACTTGATCTTCATTCACTTAAATTCTCCTCCTAAGATAACCCTAAGAGAATTTTGGAAAAAACATTTCCATATGCTGCATTGTGTAAACCTTATAGGTAAGGCTTGGGAGGGAGTGACTACCAGGACTTTGAACTCTGCCTGGAGAAAATTGTGGCCAGACTGTGTCCTAGAGAGGGATTTTGAAGGTTTTGGGGCTGAGCCTCAGAACCCTGAGCCTGAGCCTGTACAAGATACAAATATTACCTTAATAAAAAATTTAACATCAGCAACAATTAAATTCGTAGCAACATCAGGATCACTCAGTCATATTTACCAGAAATTATACTTTGATAATGTGATGAAGGGATCACGATAGTTTTTGGAATTTAATTACCTTTTACGGTGGTTAAATTGCATATAATATTATACACAATAATGGATTTCACACAAGTATTAAGTTCCTTTTTGTTAAGCTCTTCAGAGGTGACTAAATCCCGCAGTAGAGGAGTGGCGTAAACGCCCATAAATCCAACATTAGTGTACTGACCCACATCTTCCTACAGGAGAGTACGGGACACACATCGTGGGCGGGGGAGCGAGGTTTCTACAGGCTGGATCTTCCCTGTCTCTAGAGTGTGTTGTTACCCACACCCGAGCACCGCCCACGGCAGTTCTCTGGTACCACGACCACAGTGTCCTGGACTACGACTCTCCAAGAGGTGGCATTTCCCTTCAGGTTAGTATTCTCGTCGTGCAAGTTTGGGGATAACTTTCCCCAGCTCATCACTGTACTGTGTCAGTACTGTATCCTCCTTATATATTACAACTACAGCTCTGTATTTTACAGGTTAGACTTTGTTCGAGTTAGTCCTGTCCATCTCCAGGCTAGAACTACTTTTCTTCAGGTCACTATTGTCTCACCATCAAGGCAAGAGCAATATTTATGTCACTAGTTTCTCACCGTAATGGCTAGAATAACATTTCTTCACACAGTATTGTCTCCTTCCAGACTCCAGCCATGATAGCTGTCTCTCATCTGGTTTTTTCTTTCTCTATCTCCAGGATATTTATGTCACTTTCCTGGTAACAATTACGCTAATCACGTACCTAACTATTCTCCCTTATTGCTCCTAATTATACTCACTTGTTGCTTTTAACTACCGGATACTCACTATACTCAATTATCCTAGATTATTGCTCCTACACTAAATTTGTGTTATTCAGCGTAAGGAACGATGAAGGCTCGATCTTAAAATATACTAATAGCCAGCTACGATACCTAATTATAATAGCCGATTCCGACTCCTTCAGGTGGAGAAGTCAGGGGAGCAGACCACATCTCGGCTGCTTCTCTCAGCAGTAAAGGAATCAGACTCTGGGAACTACACCTGCGTCCCCGTCAACGCTCCCACAGCATCTGTGTCCGTCCATGTCAACAACGGTAGGTTTTACTGTAGAGGGGCATTTGTGGTACGTGAATTTTTAGGTGCAATACGAGATTAGGCATATTTCTCTGCATATGTCATTTTAAATTAGATATGGATTAATTTTGGGAAGATTAAATCGAGTTAAATTAGTATACTATCTTTGTACACATATTTTTGTGGTTAAATTACCCCTATAAAATATTTTTGACTAGATGCCTTAACACAAGAGCTCCCAACCTTTTCTATGCCCCACACCCCTAGAAAATGTTTGATTAATTTCGTACCCTCTACAAAAGTAATACAACATTTGCATAAAATAATTGAGCAATTAAAAAAGGTTTTGGTAAAATAAATGGAATTGTGCTTTTCATTAGGACTTTGTCGCACCTCCTGAAATGCCGTCTCCCACCCCATGAAATGCCGTCTCCCACCCCATGAAATGCCGTCTCCCACCCCATGAAATGCCGTCTCCCACCCCATGAAAAGTCGTCTCCCATCCCATGGGGATGCGGCACAACAGGTTGAGAACCCCTGCCCTAACACAATAAAAAAACTGAAAAAACCACACCAAAACTGCAAAAAAACGATGCATAAAACAGGAGACATAGACAATTTATCCTCCAATATCGTTAATTGAGAAATTTCTCTGTACTGGATTTTTTTCCAGCTAATATTGACTGAATCATGAGCAGAAGTTGTATTCGCCCAGTCAACTTTTAATTTATGGGTGACCACTTTTGAACATGCATTGGCACAACTTGCTAATGAGAAATTTATTGAGTGTGAGAACTACATTGTGTGGGAAATTACATATTTGTAACCAGCTTTTTTGGTGGTGACCGAGGTAGAGCTAAGCGCCTAGTGTCCCCTTTTTCAGTACATTATAAATCCTTGCAATAATTCGGACGCCGATGAAAGTCAACAGGTTGCAAATTAAGCTTAACTGTGACAAGGTTTCACTCTGTGAACAGCTTGATCAAGTCATAATGACGTGACAAAGCTCTCAAGAGACCGGAATGAATACGCCATTTGGATTCAAATCGTAGAATCAAATCCTCCATCCGACACCCTAAACACTCGTCAACAATTAGTTGAAATGGATGTGATTGGCCTGGATTGGTTGGATCGTTAGGTATAAAGCCTCTCAGTTGCACGATGGTCATTAAGGCTGCATGTCACCTATACACTAGCAGTCAATAGTAATTGAATCCTAAAATTGGGATTTATACACACTGATATACACAGCCCTTGGGGTATGAACAGCGAGATATATACAGCTCTTGGAGTATATATATACTGAGGAAATATATAACTCTTGGTGTATTCCCATAGAGTTACATATCTCTTAGTGAATATACTGTAGGTATATATATATATATATATATATATATATATATATATATATATATATATACATCCCTCAGTGTATATACTCTTAAGATATATACACCTTTCGGTGTATATATATACACTGAGTAGTTCCTGATCTTTTAAACATTTAAGTCAGCAGTTCCTGGTCTTCTAAATATTCAATTTAGTAGCTCCAGGCCTTTCAGTCCTTCAATTCAGCGGTTCCTGGTCTTCTGAACAATTAAGTCAGTATTTCCCTTTTCCACAACTTTTGTAACATTAATTCCTCTCCCTCTTCAGGAGTCTTTCTCTTCAGCTTTTACCAGAACTATTTACAACGTCAACTAATCCTCTTGTGTCCGTGATGGGCGGCAGCAGATGAGCTGAGGGCGGCAGTTCACCAGGGCGGCATCAATCTGGCCGCCCTCTGCCACCCTGGTGTGGGTGGAACCGCCCTTCCGATAGTGGTAGCAGTTGCTGTGGTTCTCCATGGCTGGCTCATGGACCTGCTTTCTTAGCATCAAAGCTCTGCTGAAGGTACGATATTTGCATTATCTCTCAGTCCACAGTAGGATTCGAACCTGCATCAAAGTGCACAGTGCTTTTGCCACACAGCCAGAGCCCAGATCTAGGATGTGAATGTGTGGCAAATGTACTGTGTATTTAGATGCAGAGTACGCAGGATCGAATCCTACACTGGATTGAAACAATGTTTGTAAATAATTTCGCCCGTGTGTGTGTGTGTGTACTCACCTAATTGTGGCTGCAGGGGTCGAGACTCAGCTCCTGGCCCCGCCTCTTCACTGATCGCTACTGGGTTCTCTCTCCCTGCTCCATGAGCTTTATCATACCTAGTCTTAAAGCTATGTATGGTGTGTGTGTGTGTGTGTGTGTGTGTGTGTGTACGTGTACTCACCTATTTGTACTCACCTATTTGTGGTTGCAGGGGTCGAGTCATAGCTCCTGGCCCCGCCTCTTCACTGATTGCTACTAGGTCCTCTCTCTCCCTGCTCCATGAGCTTTATCAAACCTAGTCTTAAAACTATGTATGGTTCCTGCCTCCACTATGTCGCTTTCTAAGCTATTCCACTTCCTGACAACTCTATGACTGAAGAAATACTTCCTAACATCCCTTTGACTCATAGGAGTCTTCAACTTCCAATTATGACCCCTTGTTTCTGTGTCCCCTCTCTGGAACATCTTGTCTCTGTCCACCTTATCTATTCCTCGCAGTATTTTATATGTCGTTATCATGTCTCCCTAACCCTCCTGTCCTCTAGTGTCGTCAGGCCGATTTCCCTTAACCTTTCTTCGTAGGACAATCCCCTTAGCTCTGGGACTAGTCTTGTTGCAAACCTTTGCACTTTCTCTAATTTCTTGACGTGCTTGACCAGGTGTGGGTTCCAAACCGGTGCTGCATACTCCAGTATGGGCCTGACGTATATGGTATACAGAGTCTTGAATGATTCCTTAGTGAGGTATTGGAACGCTATTCTTAGGTTTGCCAGCCGCCCGTATGCTGCAGCAGTTATCTGATTGATGTGTGCCTCAGGAGATGTGCTCGGTATTATACTCACCCCAAGATCTTTTCTTTGAGTGAGGCTTGCAGTCTTTGGCCACCTAGACTATACTCTGTCTGCGGTCTTCTTTGCCCTTCCCCGATATTCATGACTTTACATTTGGCAGGGTTAAATTCAAGGAGCCAGTTACTGGACCAGGCTTGCAGCCTGTCCAGGTCTCTTTGTAGTCCTGCCTGATCCTCGACTGATTTTATTCTTCTCATTAACTTCACATCATCTGCAAACAGGGACACTTCTGAGTCTATCCCTTCCGTTATGTCATTCACATATACCAAAAACAGTACAGGTCCTAGGACTGACCCTTGTGGAACTCCACTCGTCACAGGTGCCCACTCTGACATCTCGTCACGTACCATGACTCGTTGTTGCCTCCCTGTCAGATATTCTCTGATCCATTGCAGTGTTTTTCCTGTTACGTGTGCCTGATCCTTTAGCTTTTGCATTAACCTCTTGTGAGGAACTGTGTCGAACGCCTTCTTGCAGTCCAAAAAATGCAGTCTATCCACCCTCTCTCTCGTGTCTTACTTCTGTTACCTTATCATAAAACTCCAGTAGGTTTGTGACACAGGATTTTCCTTCCCTGAAACCGTGCTGGTTGTCGTTTATAAGCTTGTGTCTTTCTAGGTGCTCCACCACTCTCCTCCTGATGATCTTCTCCATGACTTTGCATACTATACACGTCAGTGACACAGGTCTGTAGTTTAATGCCTCGTGTCTGTCTCCTTTCTTAAAATTGGGACTACATTTGCCATCTTCCACGCCTCAGGTAGTTGCCCAGTTTCAATGGATGTGTTGAAGATTTGTGTTAGTGGCACACACAACATCTCTGCTCCCTCTCTAAGGACCCACGGAGAAATGTTGTCCGGTCCCACCGCTTTTGAGGTATCGAGTTCACATAGCAGCTTCTTCACCTCCTCCTCGGTTGTGTGTATTTCATCCAGCACTTGTTGGTATACCTCCCTATTCTGAATTCCTGGAGTCCTACCTGTCTTCTGTGTAAATACTTCTTTAAATCTCATGTTGAGCTCCTCACATACCTCTTGGTCGTTTATTGTGAACTCCCCACCTTCCTTTCTCAGCCTGATTACCTGGTCCTTGACTGTTGTTTTCCTCCTGATGTGGCTATACAACAGCTTCGGGTCAGACTTGACTTTTGATGCTATATCATTTTCATATTGTCGCTGAGCCTCCCTTCTTACCTGTGCATATTCGTTTCTGGCTCTTCGGCTAATCTCTTTATTTTCCTGGGTCCTTTGTCTTCTGTACTTTTTCCATTCTCTATTACACTTACTTTTTGCCTCCCTACACCTCTGGGTGAACCAAGGACTCGTTCTGGTCTTCCCATTACTTCTGTTTCCCTTGGGGACAAACCTCTCCTCTGCCTCTTTGCATTTGGTTGTCACATATTCCATCATTTCTTTTACTGGTTTTCCTGCCAATTCTCTCTCCCACTGAACGTCTTGTAGGAAGTTCCTCATGCCTGTGTAGTCCCCCCTTTTGTAGTTTCGTTTCTCCCTTCCTATTCCTGCTCCCCTCTCCACTTGTAGCTCAACTATATAATCAAAACACAGAACCAAATGATCACTAGCTCCAAGGGGCCTTTCATACGTGATATCCTCGATGTCCGAACTACTCAAGGTGAATACTAGGTCCAGTCTTGCTGGATCATCCCCACCTCTCTCTCTGGTAGTGTCTCTAACATGTTGATGCATGAGGTTTTCCAGTACCACATCCATCATCTTGGCTCTCCATGATTCAGGACCCCCATGGGGCTCTAGGTTTTCCCAATCAATCTCTTTGTGATTGAAATCACCCATAACTAGTAACTTTGCTCTCCCCATGTGGGCTCTTCTGGCTACCTCGGCTAGTGTGTCTACCATTGCTCTGTTGCTCTCGTCGTATTCTTCTCTTGGCCTCCTGCAGTTCTGTGGCGGGTTGTACATTACAGCAATTATCACCTTATGGCCCTCAGACTGAATTGTTCCTACTATGTAGTCCCTTTCACCCATTCCATCCATTCCTTCCACTTCCTCAAATCCCCACCTGTTCTTAATGAGCAGTGCAACTCCTCCTCCCCTCTGCTCCCTCTATCTTTCCTGAGGATTTGATATCCGGGTGGGAAGATTGCATCTGTTATCATCCTGGTGAGTTTCGTTTCTGTGAGTGCTATTATGTCTGGGGATGTCTCCTTTATTCTTTCATGCCACTCTCACATTTATTTGTTATACCATCTGCATTTGTATACCAAACCTTTAACTTCTTTTCTAAAACCGTAGTCTGGGGGTATGTTGGGGTTGGGAAAGTGGGAGATCTGATGGGGAACTATGGGTGGTTGGTGTGAAGGTGGAGTTTGTACTGAGGTGGGTGGAATCATTGGGTATGGCATGTGTGTTTTGGGTTAGGTTGTTTGGTTGCATTGGGGTTGTCCAGGTTAGGGAACATCTGAAGGTGGTTGTATTAGAGCTTCCTCCTGAGTCTGGGTTCTCCTGTCCATCTCTCTTTCCTCCTTTTGTCTCTGTACCCTCTCTTTCAGTTTCTGTCTTTCTTCCCGTGTTCTGTCGGGTCGAGATACACCCTCCGGTACTCTGACATATCCCTTAGTCTTGCTTTCTCCTGCAGGATCCTGTTTCGAGTCAATTCTGCTTTGAAAATTACTTTGACTGGCCGGATTCTTCCTCTTGCAAATCCCCTATTCTCAGAAAATTTGCCAGCTGGGTCATGTCATCTTCTCCTATTGCTTTCATGATGTTTTCAATCGCATTTTTCTCCCCTTGTCTTCTTGCTTCGTAAGTTTCCCTTCAGCTTCATGGAGCCCATAAACAAAGACTGATCTCTCTCTTCATTCTCCCACTGCCTATCCCTGTGTAACCCCTGATTCGATTTAGTTGCCTCCATTGAAGCTTTCCTTTCTTCAATCTCTTCACTGTCTGTTATCCCTTTGCCCAGTGGCCTGTCGCTTTCCCTTCTTAACTTTCCCTGTGCACTGCTGTGGTCTGTTAGGGCTTCTACATATAGCTTAGCTCTCCCTTTTACTACACTCCCTCGATTGTTCCTGATGTGATCCTCTCTTTCTCTCGGGCTCCACGATGGTCTGATATAGCCTCTGCATTCAGTTTTACTCCGTTCTCTACAGTCCTCTTCTTTGTGACTGAGGTAGCAGTTTCTGATACCATGTCCACATTGCTTTTTAGTTCTACTGGCTGTTTCAAATTTTTCAGTTCTTCTTCTAATCTCTGTATCTTAGCCTCTGCTGTTGTGACTTGCTTTTCCCACTTCCTGCTTTCTGCAGCTATCCTCTCCTCCCTTATCTTACTTTCTGCAGCTATCCTCTCCTCCATTTTCATGCTAAGCTCCTCTAGCTTCCTTCCCCACTCATGTTCCCTTTTCATGAGCTCTGCTGCCCAATCTTCCTTTGCAGACTCATCCTCCAGTCCCCTAGTTTTCCGTCCTGCTCTCTGGGACCCCATTTTTTTTTTTTTTTTTTTAAGATGCCACAGAGTGGAAAACTATGTATTTCTGTGTGGTTGTTTTGTGGTGTGATTGCCTGAGTGTTTGTGTGGGGGTGGAGGGAGGGAGAGAAGAAACTGAAGACAGTGGGGAAATGGAAGAGAGGTGGGGAGGGAAATAGGGGGATTATGAGGGAGAGAGTGAAGGAGGGAGAAGCAGAGGTGGAGAGAGAATGGGAGAGGGAGAGGGGGAGGAGGTGGGTGAGAGAGGGGGAGGAGCTATGTGAGAGAGGGGAGGAGGTGGATGAGAGAGGGGAGGAGGTGGGTGAGAGAGGGGAGGAGGTGGGTGAAGAGGGGTTCAGGGAAGGGAGTGGGGGAGAGGTGGGTGGAGGGAGCAGGGGGAGTGTGTGTGGGCCTGTGTGTGTGTGTTAGTTTTGTGTGTATGTGTATGTGTGTGTGTGTGTGTTAGTTTTGTGTGTGTGTGTGTGTGTGCACGTTAGTTATGTGTGTGTGTTAGTTTTTTTTTTGTGTGTGTATGTTAGTTTTGTGTGTGTGTATGTATGTGTGTGTGTGTATGTATGTTTGTGTGTGTATGTATGTGTGAATAGTAGTGGTGAAATTGTGTGTTATGGTGTATGGGTGTGTATGTGGAGTTTGCGAGTGACACGTTGTCTGCAGTGCTTCTCTACCTGGCCTGACCTGACACACCTGACCTACCAGTTAATGTGTGTGTGTGTGTGTGTGTGTGTGTGTGTGTGTGTGTGTGTGTGTGTGTGTGTGGAACTATATGTGTGTGGATTTATTGTGTGAAAAGTAGTGGTGAAATTGTGTTATGGTGTATGAGTGGTATGTGAGGTCTGCGAGTAACACGTAGTCTACAGTGCTCCTCTACCTGGCCTGACCTGACACACCTGATCTACCAGTATTCTATGATTCACCTGTCTGCTCGCCCTTTTCTACTAGAAATTACCAATTGCTATTTGTTACTGAGTACTTGATATCCTATTCCTTATCTTACTATGAGAGTTGACCGTTCACAAACAGCTTAGCGGTTAGGTAATTGGATCTTACTCCCGACACCCCGAAAACCACGCATAGGTGAATACTTGCGATGCGATGCAGCTTGGCCAGCGTGTAGTATCCTGTAGATTGTCCAACTCAATGTGATGTTCTGGCGTATATCCACTTTCGTTTCTTGTCGATATATAATATAACCTATTCACTGTATTTCTTTCACTTGTCACATATTTATTTCACTTTATTATCTAGGGTGACACACGTGGCAACGTCGCCTGGAGCACACTAGGCCCACTGACCCCGCCACCAAATATTTATTTCTAGTTCACTTATAAAATTATGGCTCTTCCCACACTTATGTGGCTCAGGGCAACTCGTAAATCACTTCAAGGGTTGTTCACTACCCTGACACACTTGATAACCCCTGTAGTACCCTTGTGTAGCCCTCAAAAACACTTATATTCACGGAGCCCTACAAGATGCGACTGACTGGCACGGCGTCCCTACTGTGTGTGTGTGTGTGTGTGTGTGTGTGTGTGTGTGTGTGTGTGTGTGTGTGTGTGTGTGTGTGTGTGTGTGTGTGTGTGTGTGTGTGTGTGTGTGTGTGTGAAAGCCTCAGTAACAATTCCAAAGGAGTCAGCTTAAGTGAAAGATTTTTTTAGGACACTATAAAGTTTCTGAGAAAATAAGTTGGTGGATGGTACAAATTAGGGCGACAGAGTAAAAATCAGGTGGTAGACAGTGTAAAATAAGGAAAAACAAGGAAATTACTGCAATAAAGGTTGCAAAATAGCTAACATTCAACGTAGCGGACATGACCTATACGGACTTCGGCTTGGCCAGTCACTTTGGTAACAACGGACGAACTCTGTCCTTAGAACAATTCATTATTGTTAATATCACAGCAAAACATTTTCTCTGTCCACCATAATTGCCATTACAGGTGACCAGCTTCCCTCCATTGGTCCGTTATAGCGAAGATATTCTGTATACAGTGAAAATAACTAAACCACTAATAAATAACTCCATAAATAAAAATCGTCTAAGGTTTGAACAGAGTGTCGAGCGAAAAGAAAAGATTCTATACACATGGACTCTCTGGACCCTCCCCAGCCACGGCTCAAACTCGATGCTAATACAAAAATGTATATTTTTGAGAAACAAAAGCGGAAGGGTTTTTTTGGGGGCGACAATTTTAAACTCTAGACACAAACAGCTTAAAGTACTTTGCTACTGCTGCTTGTGTGGTAATACTGCAGTTACTGAGTGTGTGGTAATACTGCAGTTACTGAGTGTGTGGTAATACTGTCATTACTGTTTGTGTGGCAATACTGTCAGTACTGTATGGTAATATTGTTATTTTGTGTGTGTGGTAATATTCTTAAGAAGGTAATACTGCTTGCCTGGTAATAATGTTGGCAATATTGCTAGTAAAGGAATATTGCCAGAAAGAAAATAGCGCTAGATGAGCAGGAAGTTAGCAGGAAGCGCAATATATAGGAACAAATAACGAAGAAAGAGAAACTGTAACAATTAAAAAAAAAAAACAGTCTCAAAGCAAGCGAATGATACAAGAATTTTTAAGCAAACTCTGACCTTTAAGTCTCGTCTTCACCAGCCTAGGGTGAACTTAAGCAAGCCAGCTGCCAGCTGGCTAAGAAAAGTTTAAATTATCCCTCAAGTCTGGTAAGATAAGACAAACTTACAAGGCTGTTGACACGACAACAAATTAGTGAGTGTGTGATGGTTGGATGTAATTTCATGGGTGAAAACAACTTTTCCTAATGAGGTATAATTAATCATTTATTTGCTTTTTTTTACAGATGAAATGATGCCGAGGCAGACAAGTCGACCTGCACGTTTCGACCCAATAATCCTGGAAGGCGACCAGTCATGCACACTGTGAAGCACTGCTCACCATATGTCCCTGAGCCAGGTTCATGGTCATGAAGGCCGGTTTCCTAATAGGCTCCTGAAGCCTGCTCAACTTACAAGTCATGGAGACTGTCATGCCGGCAAATCTCTGCAAGTCTGATCATTTTCTGCAACGTTCGTATTGCTGTTCGTATCAGATCCGTGAGCCAAGTCGTGAGCCAAGTCGCAGGTTACAACGACAGGTGCATCTTCCAGGTTCCAGAGTCAAGCCACTTTCAAGTCTTGTTAGATAACTTGGTTATATAACCACATAGTCTTGTAAGTCATGAAAGAAGAAGAATCTCTCCTCTCGTGAAAGCAGTTAGTGGCACCGGTTCTGATTTCATTTCCACGGTTCCAAATCTGCTTGGTTCACAAGATCCTGAATCCTGGTCATCGGTTGTGAGCCATGTCAACTCTCGGAAAGATGAGCATGTCTGCATGCTCATGGTCATGTCACAGCCTCTAGAAGCAGCTCAGCTTACATGAAGCCATGTCCATCGGCGTGTCACGAAGTTGCGAACATGTCACCCTACACAACATGAAGAAAAAGTCACAGGTCCCATGGACAAAGTCAAAAGACACTAAGCTTGATCATAAGCCAGTTCAAGGAACTTTAACTTGACAACTACAGATCTGTCACTTTGAGTCGTGGCAACAAGCATTTCGAATAGGTTCAGCTGTCTTGACAATGTTGACAAATTTGACCTGGAATGGTCTATACCCATATATTAATGAGAATAGACTTCTTAATCCTATCATGCTGAACTCTGTTACCAAATTACCAGACTGGATTTAAACGCTTGAAAAAAAAGAAAGAAAGAGTAGGTATTGGAATGAGATACCGACATAAATGTAGTTATGTGGAACCTTTGTTGACGACGTTTCGCCCACTTGTGTGACATATTAACATGAACAATGGTCAGCAGGTTAAGAAAAATAAAGATGGATCTGGACCATCTGTCTGTTACTATGAGTAGGTGGGGTCACCACAGGTGGTGTCTGAAGGTGGGACAGAAACCACCTGCATAATGTATATTCCTCAAGTCATTCTCACATTCTTTTTCTTACCTCTGATATCTCTAATATATAAATATGTATATATTTTGAAAGCAAATCTTTTTAAATACATTACTTAAATATAAACCAATACTTTTGATTTCCTTACTGATAAAAAAATGGTTACAACTATGACCATAATTTTCAAAGGAGTGGACCGGTAAGCCAGCGGAAGGCCTCGGTCATATGTCCAAAGCTCCATCGGCGGGACTAAGACCCGCGTCAGGAAACACTTGTCCTGTTTCCTGACGAACCTTACTGAGGGTATTGTTCAAGCTGAGTTTTGCCCTGGTGAATTTTGCTGAAGGCATATCGCAGACTGGACACGTTTCGAACAGTGAGGGGAAGAAATGTTTATTTTGTAATTGAGTAAATAATAATCAGAATTAATGTAAGTTCATGTACACTGAGTATCTCTCAGTGTACATGCAACGAGAAGTTAGCAATCTTTAATAATAATAATAATCTTTATAAACATCTCTTATACCTAGGGTATCTATACCCTATGGACATTATGAGAACCAAGTAATGGGGTATAAGACTCGATCTTTGAACAATTTAAAACATAGAAGTTCTTAGATTAGAATAAACATAGCCTATTCTGTTTCTAGGAATCCAAATGTAAAGTAGAACCATTTTATTGAAGTCATACTGGGACCTAATTGGACTGGTGATTTTCGACAGTCTGGCAAAGAGGGTAAGAACATTTTACTGATGAGTGAATATTTCCAGCCGTACCGGTGGATCGCTCTCGGGACCTCAGTGTGTGAGCCGAGTGCGCTACCAATCGAGCTACGAGATACCATTCTAATATATCTCTAAAAATAAAGTTTTCCCTCATAAAACTGGAATTATTTTTAATAACCTTGGAGCAGCAGACTGACATGTGCACTTACTACAATCTACACACACTAATGTGCACATGGTAGTACTAATGTGCAGTCATGAAGGCAGAAACACAGTCATGAAGGCAGTAACACAATCACGAGGTCATACACAGTCAAGACAACAGTCAACAGAACACAAACAGAGAGGCTAAACAACCTGAGAGGCGACATAATGAATATTAACAGCGCTCCCTAATTGGCCATCAGGGCTAATTTAACTTGCGGTATTACTGTGTTGCTCCGTAATCCTATTTTCAACCACTCCTTTGACGCTGCTGACTCCTTGTTGATGAATAAGACTCATAGGCAACACTCTGATATCTTTCTGAAACGTTCCGTCTGCGCAGCAGCTTCTTCAGGGAATACAGGGGGTGACTAAAATACTGGAGACAGTCGAAGTAGAGATTGAGGAGTTCGGTCCTCAGCCTTGGTAGAAGTAGTTGTGGTTGAAGAGTGTATCGTCAGCCAGGATAACCGGGACTAGACGCCAGCAAAATAGAGGAAAATGCTACAGAGCGAAACGTTGTGATAATTAAAGTTTTAATTCTGACACAGAACTACACATTGTCACTGGAAATGCCAGGTTTCATTC
>WNWK01008546.1:0-83737 GCA_009830355.1 Cherax destructor | reverse complement strand
GCTCACTGTGCTCACTGCAGCTGACAATAACACCAGAGGTTCACCTGGACCCTCACTGTGCTCACTGCAGCTCACAATAACACTCAGAGGTTCACCTGGACCTCACTGTGCTCACTGCAGCTCACAATAACACCCAGAGGTTCACCTGGAGCTCACTGTGCTCACTGCAGCTCACAATAACACTCAGAGGTTCACCTGGGCCTCACTGTGCTCACTGCAGCTCACAATAACACTCAGAGGTTCACCTGGGCCTCACTGTGCTCACTGCAGCTCACAATAACACTCAGAGGTTCACCTGGACCTCACTGTGCTCACTGCAGCTCACAATAACACCCAGAGGTTCACCTGGACGCTCACTGTGCTCACTGCAGCTCACAATAACACCCAGAGGTTCACCTGGACCTCACTGTGCTCACTGCAGCTCACAATAACACTCAGAGGTTCACCTGGACCTCACTGTGCTCACTGCAGCTCACAATAACACCAGAGGTTCACCTGGACCTCACTGTGCTCACTGCAGCTCACAATAACACTCAGAGGTTCACCTGGCCCTCACTGTGCTCACTGCAGCTCACAATAACACTCAGAGGTTCACCTGGACCTCACTGTGCTCACTGCAGCTCACAATAACACTCAGAGGTTCACCTGGACCTCACTGTGCTCACTGCAGCTCACAATAACACTCAGAGGTTCACCTGGACCCTCACTGTGCTCACTGCAGCTCACAATAACACCCAGAGGTTCACCTGGACCTCACTGTGCTCACTGCAGCTCACAATAACACCAGAGGTTCACCTGGACCTCACTGTGCTCACTGCAGCTCACAATAACACTCAGAGGTTCACCTGGACCTCACTGTGCTCACTGCAGCTCACAATAACACCAGAGGTTCACCTGGACCCTCACTGTGCTCACTGCAGCTCACAATAACACTCAGAGGTTCACCTGGACCCTCACTGTGCTCACTGCAGCTCACAATAACACTCAGAGGTTCACCTGGACGCTCACTGTGCTCACTGCAGCTCACAATAACACTCAGAGGTTCACCTGGACCCTCACTGTGCTCACTGCAGCTCACAATAACACCCAGAGGTTCACCTGGACCCTCACTGTGCTCACTGCAGCTCACAATAACACCCAGAGGTTCACCTGGACGCTCACTGTGCTCACTGCAGCTCACAATAACACTCAGAGGTTCATCTGGGCGCTCACTGTGCTCACTGCAGCTCACAATAACACTCAGAGGTTCACCTGGACCCTCACTGTGCTCACTGCAGCTCACAATAACACTCAGAGGTTCACCTGGACCCTCACTGTGCTCACTGCAGCTCACAATAACACTCAGAGGTTCACCTGGACGCTCACTGTGCTCACTGCAGCTCACAATAACACTCAGAGGTTCACTGGACCTCACTGTGCTCACTGCAGCTCACAATAACACTCAGATGTTCACCTGGACCCTCACTGTGCTCACTGCAGCTCACAATAACACCCAGAGGTTCACCTGGACGCTCACTGTGCTCACTGCAGCTCACAATAACACTCAGAGGTTCACCTGGGCGCTCACTGTGCTCACTGCAGCTCACAATAACACCCAGAGGTTCACCTGGACCCTCACTGTGCTCACTGCAGCTCACAATAACACTCAGAGGTTCACCTGGACGCTCACTGTGCTCACTGCAGCTCACAATAACACTCAGAGGTTCACCTGGACGCTCACTGTGCTCACTGCAGCTCACAATAACACTCAGAGGTTCACCTGGACGCTCACTGTGCTCACTGCAGCTCACAATAACACTCAGAGGTTCACCTGGACCCTCACTGTGCTCACTGCAGCTCACAATAACACTCAGAGGTTCACCTGGACCCTCACTGTGCTCACTGCAGCTCACAATAACACTCAGAGGTTCACCTGGGCGCTCACTGTGCTCACTGCAGCTCACAATAACACCCAGAGGTTCACCTGGACCCTCACTGTGGTCACTGCAGCTCACAATAACACTCAGAGGTTCACCTGGACGCTCACTGTGCTCACTGCAGCTCACAATAACACTCAGAGGTTCACCTGGACGCTCACTGTGCTCACTGCAGTTGTTATATCATTATTATTATTATTGTTATTGTCGTTATATTATTATTATTGTTGTTATATTATTATTATTATTATTATTGTCGTTATTATTATTATTGTTGTTGTTGTTATATTTTTTATTATATTAATATTATTATATTAACATTATTATAATTTTAATTATTATTAATTTTTAATTATTATTATTATTATCATATTTTAATTATTATTATTACTGTAATATATTACATATATATTTTATTGTCATTCATACGAAAAGTTCATGAAAATCTATAAGAATCTTCACTTGGACTCAAAAATAATGAACTTTCAACCAAAACATTTTAATTGTAATGGTTAAGATGAAATATTCTATTATTATTATTATTATTATTATTATTATTATTATTATTATTATTATTTGAGAACTAGCTTTAAACGCCTCTCATTTTGGCACCTAAAGATTCACAGTCTCTATACCCTGATCAATGTGCTTTTGGAATTCAATAGATACATTCGAAACTCCTTCAGTCACACACGAGCCGCCAGCAACAACAGCCTGGTTGACTAGGCAAGCAAGACAAGCCTGGAGGAGGACCGGGTGAGGTAGGAGCCGAGGAACGCCACAAGAATAGAGGCTAGGTTAGGTTTAGCTAGGTTAGGTTATTTCATGGGTTAGGTTAAGTTAGGCTAGGTTAGGTTAGGTTAGGTCTAAGGTCTTCCGAATCCGGATACTCACGGGTGTGGTCTAGGGATGTATCGGACATCCGTATCCGCATCCGCATCCCCGGAGCATCCGCATAAATTCTTACATCCGCATCCGCATCCGCATCCATATTTTTTCTAAATGAGACATCCGCATCCGTATCCGCATCCGTATTTTTCTAAATGAGACATCCGCATCCGCATCCGCATCCGTATTTTTCCTAAATGAGACATCCGCATCCGCGTCCGCATCCGTAATCACTATTAAATAAATAAAAGGCATCCGCATCCGTGCCAAACAAAGCGGATGTGGCGGATATTATAACCTAAATTACAGAGCGTGCATGTTTGTTTCCCACAAACTTGTTCTTATGATTTACAAATTAACATTACAGCTTCAAATATTATAACTTAATGACCTGTGCAGAGAGAGAGAGAGAGAGAGAGAGAGAGAGAGAAGAGAGAGAGAGAGGAGAGAGAGAGAGAGAGAACATAAGAAAGGAACACTGCAGCAGGCCTCTTGGCCCATACTAGGCAGGTCCTTCACAATCCACCCCACTAACCTGGAGTTTACCTGGAGAGAATTCCAGGGGTCAACGCCCCTGCGGCCCGGTCTGTGACCAGGCCTCATGTTGGACCAGAGCCTGATCAACCAGGCTGTTACTGCTGGCCGCACGCAGTCCAACGTACGAACCACAGCCTGGCTAGTCAGGTACCGACTTTAGGTGCCTGTTCAGTGCCTGCTTGAAGACAGCCAGGGGCTTGTTGGTAATCCCCCTTATGTATGCTGCCCAACCAAATTTTCAATTCTATCCAAGAAATAAGCTTTGATAATTCTATTTACTCATGTGCGAGTCCCACTCAAAACCAACCCCTCTCACTCATGAATTTATCCAACCTAAATTTAAAACTACCCAAGGTGCTAGCTTCAATAACCCTACAAGGCTGATAAATTAGACACATATGCAATGGAAATAAATTATGTGCTTATGTGTTTATTAGACACATATGCATTGAAAATTAGGTTGAGCAAATATTTTGTTAGTGGGATGGATTGTGAAGGACATGCCTAGTATGGGCCAGCAGGCCTGTTGCAGTGTTCCTCCGTTCTTATGTATTTTTATTGAGGAAACGTTTCGCCACACAGTGGCGTCATCAGTCCATACAAAGGAGAATCGTGAAGAACAGGAGGAGTTTGAGGTAATCAGTCCCTCATTTCAGAACACCAGTACGCAGGCAGATCTGACGACTCAAGAAATGCCTGTGTTCAACACCGAAATTTACACAACCATTTAATCAACTACAGAAACGCAAGACTCATCGCCAGAGAAGACAACACGCAATACCGAAGAATCCTAGAATCATCACTCATCTGTATATCCAACAACTTCAACCAGAACAACGGCTTCTACAACATAGCTGAACCTATTGCCAAGAAACTTCTTCAACGCTATCCCACCTAGAACTCAAGAATGGTACACTGCAGGTCCTTTAAGTCACACTATGTTTTTAACTATCACACTACTTTTAAGACTCACATGCAGCTTTCTCCACCTGACCCAGCATTCTCCACCTGACTGTACCCTATATATATCTCCATGTTGCTCATTTTCCAGGTAGATCTGTCTGTGACTCGATAAAGCCCACTGCGTGGGCGAAACGTTGTCAATAAAGGATCACATTATACTGCTTATGTGTTTATTTTTCCAACCTGGAGTTACTGTCTGACACAGCAACATCTTGGTATCTTAATACAGGGAATTCTTCACTTGCCTAACCCTTGGCCACCACCACTTCCACATTGGTCAAATGTGACACCTCCTACTACTGGTGCACCTCTCCTGCCTACGGTATATAAGTCACTTCTTCACACTTATGTTGTATTATTATCACGATTGATGGACTGACAACATTGAGTCAAGGCTAAGGGACTGATTACACCATTCTCCTTTGTATTGGACTGATGAAGCCACTGTGTGGCGAAACGTTTCCTCAATAAAGATACCCAAGTGTTGCATCTGTTTCTAATTTATCAACATGTCGGTTCTCTGAACCATTCATCTGCATATGTGTGAGAGAGACACACAGTAACACTGTGGAGGTGTATAAATGGAAAACAGGAATTAATATAGGGATGTAAATAGCGTTTGATAAACATATTAGGTTGGATAAACACACGAGTGAGAGGGGTTGGATTTGAGTGGGAAAATATTGTTAGTGTGACGGATTGTGAAGGACTTACCTAGTATGGGCCAACAGGCCTGCTGCAGTGTTCCTCCTTTCTTATGTTCTTATGGAGGAACACTGCAGAAGGCCTACTGGCCCATGCAAGGCAGGTACTTATCAAAATCACCACTACCCAAAGCTACCCGCACCCACGACACCAATCAAACCCAGAGATCTGTTTGTGACAAACAGATCTCAGTCACAAACAGATATGAGATGTGTTTGTGACTTGATAAAGCCCAACAAACGAAAACGACTTCTGGCAGAAAATGCAGAGAAACTGTTATTCTTGAAGAAAAACCTTCCAATCATAAACTTTAAGTATTAAGCAAATGTCAATTATGTAATAAAAGTATTATGTATTAAAAGTATTATGTAATGAAAGTATTTGCCATGTGGTAAAAAAACAAAAATCAGGTGTTTTATGACTGTCCTGCAAAATCCGCATCCGCATCCGCCCGGATGTCAAGATGTGACATCCGTAATCCGCATCCGCATCCGCATTTTACTGTAAGCAGATATCCGATCCGCATCCGTATTTTACTGTAAGCAGATATCCGCATCCGCATCCGCATCCGTATTTTACTGTAAGCAGATATCCGCATCCGCATCCGTATTTTACTGTAAGCAGATATCCGCATCCGCATCCGCAAAATAAGCAATTAAGACATCCGTATACACATCCGCATACCGGATATCTAAATTTTTCACATCCGATACATCCCTAGTGTGGTCCCCCTCGTACATAAGTATTACCTCCGAATTCTTCCTGTTAGAGGTCCGGGTTAGCTTAGACGGTAGCGCGTCGGACTGTCAGTTCATGGACCCCGGTTCGAGTCTCTCGACCACCCTTCTGTGTATTCATAGCGAATGGATATACGAGAAGATTTAATTGGTCACCCGGCGCAGTACACAGCGTTAGAAGGGAAGCAACAAGTTTCTATTGAGACGTTTCGCTCAGTGTGTCTTATTATCTGATCAAGTTGATGGTAAAAGAGGCAAGTGTTGTATCATGCGATCTTTTATTGATGTTTCGCTCACACCATGGTCTTTATAAAGTCGAAACTATATGTCTGGCTTGCGAGCGAAACGTCGTCTATAAAGGATCGTGTGATACTGTATTCGACTCCCTCTTACCCGCCCGTTTTATAAACCACTTTGGTAAAGTATGTTCCTCCCCTCACCAGCGCTCCAGTGTTTTTATTTTCCATATACACTCATACCTCTTAAGTTTATATCTGGTTACAATCGTAATGAGTTATTTATGCACATACAATCAAGGAAACGGATCTTGGGGTGAGTATAACACCGAGCACATCTCCCGAGGTGCACATCAACCAAATAACTGCTGCAGCATATGGGCGCCTAGCAAACCTAAGAACAGCATTCCGACATATCAATAAGGAATCGTTCAGGACCCTGTACACCGTGTATGTTAGGCCCATAATGGAGTATGCAGCGCCAGTTTGGAACCCACACCTAGCCCAGCACGTAAGGAAATTAGAGAAAGTGCAAAGGTTTGCAACAAAACTAGTCCCGGAGCTAAGGGGTATGTCCTACGAGGAGAGGTTATGACACGAAGATAGGTAGGATAATCGATTCAGACGTAGATGTCAGTGAACTACAGGAGGATTTAGACAAACTCAATTCCTGGTCAGAAAAATGGCAGATGCAGTTCAATGTAGATAAATGCAAAGTTCTAAAGCTCGGGAGTGTCCATAACCCAAGCACTTATAAGTTAAATAACGTAGAACTTAGCCATACAGATTGCGAGAAGGACTTGGGGGTGATGGTAAGCAGCAACCTTAAACCAAGACAGCAATGCCTAAGCGTACGTAATAAGGCAAATAGATTACTGGGATTTATATCAAGAAGTGTTAGCAACAGAAGTCCAGACGTTATATTACAGCTTTATACATCATTAGTAAGGCCTCACCTAGATTACGCAGCTCAGTTCTGGTCTCCATATTACAGAATGGACATAAATTCGTTAGAAAACATTCAGCGTAGAATGACTAAATTAATACATAGCATTAGAAATCTTCCTTACGAAGAAAGATTGAAGACCCTTAAATTACATTCACTTGTAAGACGTAGAATGAGGGAGACATGATCGAGGTATACAAGTGGAAAATGGGTATTAACAAAGGGGATATAAATAAGGTCTTGAGGGTATCTCTCCAAGAGAGAACCCGCAATAATGGATTCAAGTTAGATAAGTTTAGATTTAGAAAGGATATAGGAAAGTATTGGTTTGGAAATAGGGTAGTTGATGAATGGAACAGTCTGCCTAGTAGGGTTATTGAAGCAAGGACCTTGGGTAGTTTTAAATTTAGGTTGGATAAATTCATGAGTGAAAGGGGTTGGATTTGAGTGGGAATTGCACATGAGTAAATAAAATTATCAAAGCTTATTTTTTGGGTAGCATTGAAAATTAGGTTGAACAAATATTCTGTTGGTGGGATGGAATGTGAAGGACCTGCCTAGAATGGGCCAACAGGCCTGCTGCAGTGTTCCTCCTTTCTTATGTTCTTATGAAATCGACCTGACGACACTGGAGGACAGGAGAGATGGGGGATGATATGATAACGACATATAAAATACTGAGAGGAATCGACAAGGTGGACAGAGACAGAATGTTTCAGAGATGGGACACAGCAACAAGGGGACACAGTTGGAAGTTGAAGACTCAAATGAGTCACAGGGATGTTAGGAAGTATTTCTTCAGTCACAGAGTTGTCAGGAAGTGGAATAGTCTGGGAAGTGATGTAGTGGAGGCAGGATCCATACATAGCTTTAAGAAAAGGTGCGATAAAGCTCATGGAGCGGGTAGAGTGACCCAGTAGCGACCAGTGAAGAGGCGGGGCCAGGAGCTGTGACTCGACCCCTGCAACCACAACTAGGTGAGTACACACACACAAAGCTAGTGATAATAAGTTGTTTACAATGTGCAAAGTCAAAGTATTTTTCCAAAAATACAAAGGAAAACAAAACTAAAATGAGCTACGAGATGCGTAAAACTTATTAGTTTAACATAATGTTGGTGCGCAAAACGACCTTTATTAATATTAATTTTTTACATTCATGAGGCTCAAACTTTGACAGAGCCTCGTGTGGGCGAAACGTCGTACCAGTAAAGGTTTACATTCGTTCCATTTTTCTCTTTTCAACAGGAGAGAGACTTACTGAGGTAAAGTTGTAGCGAACTGTCATTGTTGACAGGTAAGGTAAGGTTCGTCATGAGACAGGAACAAGTGTTTCCTGACGCGGGTCTTAGTCATATGATGACCCACAGCTGGAGCTTTTGGTCATCTGACCGAGGCCTTCCACTGGCTTACCACCCCACCACTTTGAAATCATGGTTATTATTATAACCATTTTGTTAACCGGGTGTCCGGGAGCGAAACAAGTGGACAAAAATAAACACAAATGCAGTAAAATGCGATCCTTTATTGACAACGTTTCGCCCACACATTGGACTTAATCAAGTCACAGACAGATCTACCTGAGTACAGAGTACATGAGTGTATATATAGGATGTACTCTCCACACTGTACTCATGTACTCTACACTCAGGTACATCTGTTTGTGACTTGATAAAGGTCACTGTGTGCGCGAAACGTTGTGAATAAAGGTTCGCATTATAATGGATTTGTGTATATTTTTCCATTGTGTCGGTATTTTATTCCATTTATGTGGAGCGAAGGACGTTTTGTGACCACGTACACAAGTGTGACCACGTACACAACACAGTGACCACGTACACAACACAGTGTGACCACGTACACAACACAGTGTGACCATGTACACGACACAGTGTGACCACGTACACGACACAGTGTGAAAACGTATACGACACAGTGTAACCACGTACACAACACAGTGTGACCATGTACACAATACACAGTGTGATCACGTACACAACAGTGTGACCACGTACACGACACAGTGTGAAAACGTATACGACATATTGTGACCACGTACCCAACACACAGTGTGACCACGTACACAACACAGTGTGACCACGTACACAACACAGTGTGACCACGTACACAACACAGTGTGACCACGTACACAACAGTGACCACGTACACAACATACAATGTGATCACGTACACAACACAGTGACCACGTACACGACACAGTGTGACCACGTACACAACACACAGTGTGACCACATACACGACAGTGTGACCACGTATACGACACGGTGTGACCACGTACACAACACAATGTGACCATGTGCACAACACAGTGTGACCATGTACACAACACACAGTGTGACTACGTACACAACACAGTGTGATCACGTACATAACACACAGTGTGACCACGTACACAAACAACACACAGTGTGACCACGAACACACAGTGTGACCACGTACACGACAGTGTGACCACGTATACGACACAGTGTGACCACGTACACAACACAGTGTGATCACGTACACAACACAGTGTGACCACGTACATAACACACAGTGTGACCACTTACATAACACACAGTGTGACCACTTACGCAACACAGTGTGACCACGTACCCAACACACAGTGTGACCACGTACACAACACACAGTGTGACTACGTACACACAGTGTGCCCACGTACACACAGTGTGACCACGTAAACACAGTGTGACCACGTAGACACAGTGTGACCCAGGAGACAGGTTATTCCCCTCTAACTCGTGTGGACTACACAATAGATAACACAATGTCTGACAATGATAGACACGGCGGATAATAGACAACAGATGACAGACAATGATTGAAAAAGAGAGTGTCTAACAAAGAATAACAGTCACAAACCAACAAAGAATATGATAATGTGAATGACGTGTAAAACACATTAACAGGAACACCAGCTGGGGGACTGATTACCTCAAACTCCTCCTCTTTTCCCACCGATCTTTGTATCGGACTGAAGAAGCACTGGCTGGCAAAACGTTTCCTCAGTCAAGATTTCCACATGTTGAACAAGTGTGTCAGTTTTAAGCTGCTAAAATACAATCCTACTTAGTACGATAAAAACGTACAGAAGAACTGTCGAAACGTACGAGGTGAAAGTTCTCGTAGTATTTTCTGCAGGAATATTATCCCACAACCTCAGGGGTGAATACAAAACAAGTTTCATGAACGATAACAAAGAATCACTCAGGGACAGCTGGTCCCAGAAGATGAGGAGGTACTTGTACCTCCTCCCATGGCAGACATTGGTCTGAGACTCCCAAGACAGGGAGCCAAGGCCGGGCCACCTCTTGGAAAAGGCCCGGGCCGGGTAATTATACAGGCGAATCTACAACAGAACAGAATCACTTCAGAGGTGATACACAGCCTTTATTATGGCCGTCTCTGAACAAACGGCTAAAAAATGGGCAGAATAAACCATACCACGGGCGGGGATTGAACTCGTGGCGAGTGAGTCGTGAAAATCTTATTGTAGCCAGCTGGCGCAGTGGCTTACGCGCTGGCCTGGACTCTTACGACTCACTTGCCGCGAGTTCAATCCCCTCCCGTGATATGGTTTGTTTGCAATCGCGTCATTACGATTTCTTGAGTCGTGAAGGGCAGAATATATGCCGAGGCTTAGAAAGACACCTGAACAAACACTAGGACATATTTACTAGAAAACGTTTCGCTCCTGGGACCTTGATCAAGATCCCAAGAGCGAAACGTTTTCTAATATGTTCTAGTGTTTGTTTACATGTCTTTTTAAGTCAACTTGTGGGTACACACACACACACACACACACACACACACACACACACACACACACACACACACACACACACACACACACAACACAAACACACACACACACACACACACACACACACACACACACACACACACACACACACACACACACACCCCACACACACACACACACACACACACACACCACACACACAAACACAAACACACACACACACACCACACACACACACACACACACACACACACACACACACACACACACACACACACACACACACACAACAAGGAATCGTTCAAGACACTGTACACCGTGTACGTCAGGCCCATACTAGAGTATGCAGCACCAGTCTGGAACCCACACCTGGTCAAGCACGTAAGGAAACTAGAGAAAGTGCAAAGGTTTGCGACAAGGTTAGTTCCACAACTCAGGGGTCTGTCCTATGAAGAAAGGTTGAGGGAAATAGGACTAACAACACTGGAGGAAAGAAGGGTCAGAGGAGACATGATAACGACATACAAAATACTGCGGGGAATCGACAAGGTAGGCAGTGACAGGATGTTTCAGAGAGGGAACACAGAAACAAGGGGACACAACTGGAAGCTGAAGACTCAGATGAGTCAAAGAGATGTTAGGAAGCATTTCTTTAGCCACAGAGTAGTCAGGAAGTGGAATAGTCTAGAGAAAGATATAGTGGAGGCAGGAACCATACATAGTTTTAAGACGAGGTATGATAAAGCTCATGGAGCAGGGAGAGCAGAGACCCAGTAGCAGACAGCGAAGAGGCGGGGCCAGGAGATGAGTCTCGACACCTGCAACCCCAATTAGGTGAGTACGCCCCGATGGCATGGTGGCTAGCGCTCTTGCTTCACGCACGGAGGGCCCGGGTTCAATTCCCGGCGGGGCCGAAACATTTCGAAGTGTTTCGTTACACACACACACACACACATACATACAACAGGCCTAGTGTCTAATCGACATGTGCCTAGGACAAAATGGTAATAAACACACACACACATGGCATGGTGGCTAGCGCTCTTGCTTCATGCACAGAGGGCCCGGGTACAATTCCCGGCGGGGTCGAAACATTTCGAAGTGTTTCCTTACACACACACACATATATACAACAGGCCTAGTGTCTAATCGACATGTGCCTAGGACAAAATGGTAACTAACACACACACACACACACACACACAGGAGCTGTGACTCGACCCCTGCAACCACAACTAGGTGAGTACACACACACACACACACACACACACATACCACACACACACACACACACACACACACACACACACTAACCACACACCACACACCACACACATACCACACACACACACACACAGAGCAAGGCTGGACCTTGTATTCACCCTGAGCAGCTCAGATATCGAGGACATAACACACGAGAGCCCCCTGGGAGCCAGCGACCATATGGTGCTGAGCTTTGAGTACATGGTAGAGCTACAGGTGGAGAGGGAAAACGGTGCTGAAAGAGACAAACCAGACTTTAAAAGAGGGGACTACACGGGTATGAGGAATTTCCTGCAGGAGGTTCTGTGGGAAAGGGAAATGGAAGGACAATCAGTAAGTGAAACGATGGAATACGTAGCGGCAAAGTGCAAGGAGGCAGAGGAACGGTTTATACCCAAAGGAAAAAGATTAAATGGGAAGACCAGAAAGAGCCCCTGGTTTACCCAAAGGTGCAGGGAGGCGAAGGCTCAGAGTGTCAGAGAATGGAAAAGGTACAGAAGGCATAGAACCCAAGTAAACAAAGATAATAGTCGAAGAGCTAGAAACGAGTATGCACAGGTACGGAGGGAGGCCCAGAAACAGTACGAAAATGACATAGCATCGAAAGTCAAGTCTGACCCGAAACTGATGTACAGTCACATCAGAAGGAAGTCAACAGTCAAGGACCAGGTGATAAGGCTGAGGAGAGAGGATGGGGAACTCACAAGTAATGATCAAGAGGTATGTGAGGAGCTCAACTCGAGGTTTAAGGAAGTATTCACAGTGGAGGCAGGAAGGCAGCTGGGTAGACAGGATGGGGTGCGTCACCAACAAGGGATGTATCAAGTGCTAGAGGGCATACACACAACTGAGGGGGAGGTGAAGCAGTTACTCAGTGACCTTGATACCTCAAAGGCGATGGGTCCGGACAATATCTCCCCGTGGGTCCTTCGGGAAGGAGCTGAGGTTCTGAGTGTACCACTTACCATAATATTCAACACATCACTTGAAACTGGGCAGCTACCTGAAATATGGAAAAAGGCCAACGTAGTCCACATCTTTAAAAAAGGAGACAGAAAAGAGGCACTAAACTATAGACCAGTGTCACTTACGTGTATAGTATGCAAAGTCTTAGAGAAAATCATCAGGAAAAGAATGGTGGAGCATCTGGAGCAGAACAGGATAATCAACGACAAACAGCATGGATTCAGGGAAGGCAAATCCTGTGTAACAAACCTCCTGGATTTCTATGATAAAGTAACAGAGCTAAGGCAAGAGAGAGAATGGTGGGTTGACTGCCTTTTCCTGGACTGCAGGAAGGCCTTCGACACAGTTCCTCATATGAGATTAGTAAAGAAGTTGGAAGACCAAGCGTGTATAACCGGAAGGGCACTGGAATGGATCAGGGAATACCTCACAGGGAGGCAACAACGGGTCATGGTGCGTGATGAGGTATCACAGTGGGCGCCGGTGACGAGCGGTGTACCGCAGGGGTCAGTCCTAGGACCAGTGCTATTCTTGGTATATGTGAATGACATGACGGACGGGATAGACTCAGAAGTGTCTCTGTTCGCAGATGATGTGAAATTAATGAGGAAAATCACATAGGATGAAGACCAAGCAGGACTTCAAAGAGACCTGGACAGCCTTGACATCTGGTCTAGCAACTGGCTTCTCGAATTTAATCCCACCAAATGCAAAGTCATGAGGATCGGAGAAGGGCAAAGAAGACCTCTGACAGAGTACAGGCTAGGTGGACAAAGGCTACAAACCTCATCAAAGGAGAAAGATCTTAGGGTGAGTATAACGCCAAGCACGTCTCCGGAAACACACATCAACCAGATAACCGCGGCAGCATATGGGCGACTGGCAAACCTAAGATTAGCGTTCCGTTACCTTAAGAAGGAATCGTTCAAGGCACTGTACACCGTGTACGTCAGGCCCATACTAGAGTATGCAGCACCAGTCTGGAACCCACACCTGGTCAAGCACGTCATGAAATTAGAGAAAGTGCAAAGGTTTGCGACAAGGCTAGTTCCACAGCTCAGGGGAATGCCATATGAAGAAAGGTTGAGGGAAATACGACTAACAACACTGGAGGACAGAAGGGTTAGAGACATGATAACGACATACAAAATACTGCAGGGAATCGACAAGGTAGATAGTGATAGGATGTTCCAGAGAGGGAATACAGAAACAAGGGGACACAACTGGAAGCTGAAGACTCAGATGAGTCAAAGGGATGTTAGGAAGCATTTCTTCAGCCACAGAGTAGTCAGGAAGTGGAATAGTCTAGAGAAAGACATAGTGGAGGCAGGAACCATACACAGTTTTAAGACGAGGTATGATAAAGCTCATGGAGCAGGGAGAGCAGATACCCAGTAGCGGGCAGCGCAGAGGCGGGGCCAGGAGCTGAGTCTCGACCCCTGCAACCACAATTAGGTGAGTACACACACACAGGAAGGGATGAAGCAACAGTGGGAAAGTGTCCAGAAAATACCCCAGAACTTTTACCTTTGACCTTTGATGGCTTTCGAGAGTTTTCCTACTGCTGCAGTCCAGCCCTGAGCCAGGTATGTCCTGTCTCCTGGTCAACCAGGCTGTTGCTGCTGGCGGCCCGCCTTGTCCACATATCCATCACAGCCTGGTTCATCTGGTACTTAGCAGAGGTACTTCACGAACGTCATCTTAAAAGACTTTTACATGTGTTCCGGCAGTGTTTCTGATATTTTCTGGTAAGATGGTGAACAGTCTGGGCCCACGTATGTTGATATAATGTTCTCTTATTGTGCCCACGGAGCACCTGCTTTTCACTGGGTTTATTTTACACGTCCTCCCATATCTCTCGTTCCATCATGTTGTCATGTCAGTACCTGACCAGTCGGACTGTGGTTCGTACGTCGGTTTGTGTGCAGCCATCAGTAACAGCCTGGTTGATCAGACTCTGATCCACCATGAGGCCTGGTCATGGACCGGGCCGCGGGGGTGTTGACCCCCGGAACACCCTCCAGGTATACTCCAGGTATGAAGATTTGGGACTACGCCCTTAGGTACTTTCCACAAATATATTATAAAACATATCTCCCTGTCCAGTATTCTCAGAAATGGAAGAAATAACACATGTCCGGAAATTAGTAAGAGAGAGAAGAATCAGAGTGTGGTACTCAAATGAGGTCACTAACAAGTGTGAAGCAACGAGAGAGAGACGTGTGGAAGACAACCCTGATGCTGTAGCTATAACTGAGACGAAACTCTCAGGAATAATAACAAATGCGATATTCCCAGAGGCAGATGGTAAGACCACTATGTCAGGACCACTATGTTAGGTAAGACCACTATGTCAGGACCACTATGTTAGGACCACTATGTTAGGACCACTATGTTAGGTAAGACCACTATGTTAGGACCACTATGTTAGGACCTACCAGAGGGGATATAATAACGGTGTCCCTTAGCTCGATCGCTAGCGCACTCAGCTCACACACTGAGGTCCGGAGTTCGAATTCCCGGTACGGCTGGATAACATTAGGATGTGTTTCCATAAGACACCTGCTGTCCATGTTCACCTAGCAGTATAAAATAGGTACCTGGGTGTTAGTGGACTGGTGTGGGTCGCATCCTGGGACAAAATTTACCTAATTTGCGGGAAATGCTCAGCATAACAAGCGACTTTCTATATAGTAGTATGTCATTGATGTCAACTATGGTCTGTATACCTTGTACATGTACTTGTAGAAATAAAGATATTATTATTATATTATTACACAATACCCACAAGTTGACCACCTCAAAACTACATCTTCAAGGGTGACGGACTGATTATATCGTCTTTACAACTCTACTGATGCCTATGTACACGACTGAAGAAGTCTACTGTGTAGACGAAACGTTTCGGAATAAAGACACCCAACTGTTGCACACGTGTCTAACTTATTACCTACCAAAAGGGATTGAATCCTATGTATTACTCTTTACTATGTAAAACTCTAAGAAGGTTAAAGAGAGGACAGTAATAAACCCCAGAGACTCAGTAGACGGGAGACGTGGTCAACACAAGTGACTTCTTGAGTTCAACACAACACACTGGACACTGATTACACCATAAGAGAGAAGCCACAAGGACTTGAAGATGAACATAGGATAAAGAGAAATGGGATAGATAAGATTTTGTTCGAAGTTTTAACCCTGGAGGGTTAGCCACCAAGAATAACTCAAGAAAGTCGGTTCGTCATCGAGGACTGTCTGTTTTACTTCCATTGTGGTCCTTCAATCTTGTCCCCCAGGATGCCACCCACACCAGTCAACTAACTCCCAGGTACCTACTTACTGCTAGATGAGCAGTGACAACAGGTATAAGGAAACACGCCCAATGTTCCCACCCATGCCGGGGATCGAACCACGGACACTCAGCGTGTGAGGCGAGAGCGTTGCCTACCAGGCCACGGTACACCTAACATATCACCTTGTACGCGGCTCCAACACAGACCCCACACCAGGTCAAGCAAGTGAACTGAAAAAAGTCCAAGGATTTGCAACCAGGATAGTAATTATCTAATTGTAATTGTAATTTCTTATGGAAATAAGTCACTTTGCCTGACCTTTTTTTTTTTGGGGGGGGGTTCTCCTAGGTAATTTACACTATGTATGATACTTGTATTTATGTGTATCTGTACCTAAATAAATTTACTATGTAGCTACAGCAGCAGGGATGTGCTTGTGGTCTTCACTCTTCACTAATTCCTCCATCATATTTTTTTTTTCAAAATTTCCATTGATTGTGACATTTGCTGCATCCTCTTGTAAACCATTCCTACACTGCTACAAACTTAACTACACCATACAACACTACACTAAACTACACCAAACAACACTACAATAAACTACACCAAACAACACTACAATAAACTACACCAAACTACAAACTACAAAATTACCTTCTACTGATATACTGATCTACCAGAGCTGAGAGGAATGTACTACACGGTGAATCTGTTGAATTTGACGACCTTGGCGGGGAGGATATGATTACGACATACAAAATCCTAAGAGGAATTGACAGGACGAAGAAGGGATAGACTGAATTAAGAAGATCAAGGGGATACAGGTGGAAGCTGAAGACTCAGATGAGTCAAAGGGATGTTAGGAAGTATTTCTTCAGCCATAGAGTTGTCAGGAAGTGGAATAGTCTGGCAAGTGATGTAATGGGGACAGGAACCATACACAGCTTTAAGACAAGGTATGATAAAGCTCATGGAGCAGGGAGAGGACCCAGTAGCGATCAGTGAAGAGGTGAGTACAAATAAGTGAGTACACAGGGGCCAGGAGCTGTGAATCAACCCCCTACAGCCACTTGGAGATCCAGGACTAAACTTCGCTTCAGTGCGGAAAGGAAGAACAAGAAAGAATAACGAGGAGACACAGTCACAACATACAAGATACTCAGCAGAATCATTCAGATGGACCAAGATAGTGAGAGGCAGAACCAGAGGATAAAACACACACACACACACGAGTCAGTGTGAGGTTAATAAACAAACAAAACAATGGAGAGGAAGCGGCGTCTGTAAACGTAATACCTTAACATATATATTTACGTACAACAAACTTAGCCCTTGGTTACACATCATACCGTTCGCTTAATAATGAAAATAATGTTTTTATTTAGTCTTTGCCTATGTAACTCACACAAAGATCCGGGGCCTGGTGGCAAAAGCTCTCGGCTCAAATGCTGAAGTCCGGGTTCGATTCCCGGTGAGGGTGGAAACATTGGGTGTGTTTCCTTACACTGGTTGTCTATGTTCACACATCAGTAAAATGGGTACCTGGGTGATAGTGGACTGGTGTGGGTCGCATCCTGGGACAAAGCTGACCTAATTTGCGGGAAATGCTCAGCATAATAAGTGACTTTCTATATAGTAGTATGTCATTGATGTCAGCTATGGTCTGTATACCTTGTACATGTACTTGTAGAAATAAAGATATTATTATTATTATAAGTCACGTTTTCTGACTTTTTTGGGTGGTTATCCTAGGTACTCTACACACATGTTGCTATGTATGATAATTATGTAACTGTTTATGTGTACCTGTGCCTGAATTAATTAACAATTACATTGGTCATGAGGATCATGTTATGGACGCACATAAATTACATTATGTGGAGTTTATCCAAACACTTTGAATTATTGATAAATAAAACACATGTGATTTTTTTATACCCTGGGGACCCGGGAGCTAGAGTCCTGGTTACACAGGTAGGTGTACATGTATATGGAAGATAAAGGAAGCCATGTACTCACCTCTTTTATAAGGGATTCTTTACACATGTGTGGGACGATGGTCATCCATGATGGTGTCAACACTGATGGTGTCAACCCGTCAAGCAATAATCACCAGCAGACACAGGTGACCAGGGCTGTCAATCACCTGGCATGCAAACACAAAAGCCCACACATACACACACACGAGCACACACCTCGCCCCAAACACCACAAAACACACGACTAACATTCAAACATGGTGTGTGTGGCGACCCCAGCCCACACTCTCGTACAAACACAGCCCCCACCACCTATCACCCCACCATCTATCACCCCACACTAATACCCACACATACCAAACAATCCGCCAGTACCACCATTCTGTTTTTTACAAGTAAATAACCACTACATCCCTATTAAAACACTGCTAAACACAAGCATCATAACACGTCTGGCACAGGTGAGGAGAGGAAGTGGGGGGGATTGATGAGGTTACCTGCTCCTCACTAAAGATAATTATCTTACATCTTATTTAATACTCACACGTTGCTTACCAACACACAATTGTTTAAAGTTTATAAAGCATGAGATAGAGAGTATAATAACCTGATATAGAGGCGCTATAGCTAGGGAATTTTAAAATATACAGAGAGGTAGCATGCAGAGGTACGTATTAGTTGGGGGATGTGTGGGGGAGATGACAGGTGAGGGGTCGTGTCGACCCTCCTCTCCCCCACCTTCCACCGGGTTTACATCCAATTCAAACTCTATTTTCACTAAAATATACACGAATATTAGAGGAATTTTAATAGTTTTGAAAATATAATATACCTGGAGAGGGTTTCGGGGGTCAACGACCTCGCGGCCCGACAGTATTCCTAAGTTCCAGGAAAAAACCCATTGTATGAAGTAACGCAAGGGCCAAGATTATGACTCACGAAATCGCAGTAATACGACTGTACACAAACCACGGAACGGGTGGGATTTGAACCCATGGCGGGCGAGTCGTGAAACTCCAGGGCATGGGTTCAGTCCCCGCCCGTTCCGTGGTTTGGCTAAATTTTCTGTACGTAGCAATGGAAACCAAGGACGCCAAGGACCACAATGGAAATCAGTCACTTTGACTTTTTTGGGTTTATCCTTGGTAATAAACACTATGATAATTGTACTCACCTAATTGTGGTTGCAGAGGACGAGACTTAGCTCCTGGCACTGCCTCTTCACTGATTGCTACTAGGTCCTCTCTCTCTCTCTCTCTCTCTCTGCTCCATGAGCTTTATCATACCTCGTCTTAAAGCTATGTATGGTTCCTGCCTCCACTACATCACTTGCTAGACTATTCCACTTCCTGACAACTCTATGACTGAAGAAATACTTCCTAACATCCCTTTGACTCGTCTGAGTCTTCAACTTCCAATTGTGACCTCTTGTTTCTGTGTCCCATCTCTAGAACATCCTGTCTCTGTCCACCTTATCTATTCCACGCAGTATTTTGCATGTCGTTATCATGTCTCCACTAACCCTCCTGTCCTCCAGTGTCGTCAGGCCGATTTCCCTTAACCTTTCTTCATAGGGCATTTCCTTTAGCTCTGGAACTAACCTTGTTGCAAACCTTTGCACTTTCTCTAATTTCTTGACGTGCTTGACCAGGTGTGGGTTCCAAACTGGTGCTGCATACTCTAGTATGGGCCTGACGTACACGGTGTACAGTGTCTTGAACGATTCCTAACTAAGGTATCGGAACGCTATTCTCAGGTTTGCCAGTCGCCCATATGCTGCAGCAGTTATCTGGTTGATGTGTTCTTCCGGAGACGTGCTCGGTGTTATACTCACCCCAAGATCTTTCTCCTTGAGCGAGGTTTGCAGTCTTTGGCCATCTAGCCTATAATCTGTCTGCGGTCTTCTTTGCCCTTCCCCGATCTTCATGACTTTTCATTTAGCGGGGTTAAACTCGAGAAGCCAGTTGCTGGACCAGGTGTCCAGCCTGTCCAGGTCTCTTTGTAGTCCTGCCTGATCCTCATCTGATTTAATTCTCCTCATTAACTTCACATCATCTGCGAACAGGGACACTTTTGAGTCTATCCCTTCCAACATGTCATTCACATATACCAAAAATAGCACTGGTCCTAGAACTGACCCCTGTGGGACCCCGCTCGTCACAGGCGCCCACTGTGATACCTCATCACGTACCATGACTCGTTGTTGCCTCCCTGTCAGGTATTCTCTGATCCATTGCAGTGCCCTTCCTGTTAAACGTGCCTGATCATCTAGCTTCTGCACTAATCTCTTGTGAGGAATTGTATCGAAGGCCTTCTTGCAGTCCAAGAAAATGCAGTCAACCCACCCCTCTCTCTCGTGTCTTACTTCTGTTACCTTGTCATAAAACTCCAGGAGGTTTGTGACACAGGATTTGCCTTCCCTGAATCCGTGCTGGTTGTCGTTTATAATCTTGTTCCGTTCCAGGTGCTCTACCACTCTCCTCCTGATAATCTTCTCCATGACTTTGCATACTATACACCTCAGTGACACTGGTCTATAGTTTAGTGCCTCGTTTCTGTTTCCTTTCTTAAAAATGGGAACTACATTTGCTGTCTTCCATACCTCAGGTAGTTGCCCAGTTTCGAGTGATGTGTTGAAGATCGTGGTTAGTGGCACACACAGTGTCGCTGCTCCCTCTCTACTGTACTTGTGTACCTGTGCCTAAATAAAATTACTTAAATTTTATGTACGTACAAGGAACTTAACTTTTATCAGATCCTGCCTTCAGAAGATCAGTTTCTGCCTTCAGCAGGCCAGCAGACCAGTTCCAGCCTTCACTAGTTCCTGCCTTCAGTAGACCAGTTCCTGCCTTCAGCAGGCCAGCAGACCAGTTCCAGCCTTCACCAGTTCCTGCCTTCAGCAGACCAGTTCCTGCCTTCAGCAGACCAGTTCTTGCTTTCAGCAGACCAGCAGACCAATTCCTATCAGCAGATCAGTTTCTATCATCAGCAGACCAGTTCCTATATTCAAGATGGAACTTGATATGTTCTTCGAGTTGTCTCCTGATCAGCCGGGCTGTGGTATATACGATGCGGTGAGTATTGCTGGCACCAACAACCTAGTTGATGAGGTCTTCATTAAAGACCTGGTCTGGGACCGGGCCGCGGGGAGCGCTGACCCCTGGAATCTACAACACGTAAACATGGCACACACACACATGTAAAGTTATTGAGATTATTAGAAGAATGGTGGAGCACCTAGAAAGGAATGGCCTAATACATGACAACCAGCACGGCTTTAGGGAAGGGAAATCCTGCATCACAAACCTATTGGAGTTCTATGACAAGGTAACCTAAGACAGGAGAAAGGGGTGGGTAGACTGCATCTTCTTGGACTGTACAAAGGCTTTCGACACAGTACTACACAAGAGACTAGTTGAAAAGCTAGAGGGACAGACAGGAATAGCAATGGATCAACACACACGCACACACACACACACACACACACACACACACACACAGGGTCAGAGGAGACATGATAACGACATACAAAATACTGCGGGGAATCGACAAGGTAGACAGTGACAGGATGTTCCACAGAGGGAACACAGAAACAAGGGGACACAACTGGAAGCTGAAGACTCAGATGAGTCAAAGGGATGTTAGGAAGCATTTCTTTAGCCACAGATTAGTCAGGAAGTGGAATAGTCTAGAGAAAGATATAGTGGAGGCAGGAACCATACATAGTTTTAAGACGAGGTATGATAAAGCTCATGGAGCAGGGAGAGCAGAGACCCAGTAGCGGACAGCGAAGAGGCGGGGCCATGAGCTGAGTCTCGACCCCTGCAACCACAATTAGGTGAGTACAATTAGGTGAGTACGCCCCGATGGCATGGTGGCTAGCGCTCTTGCTTCACGCACGGAGGGCCCGGGTTCAATTCCCGGCGGGGCCGAAATATTTCGAAGTGTTTCGTTACACACACACACACACACACATATATATATATAACAGGCCTAGTATCTAATCGACATGTGCCTAGGACAAAATGGTAACTAACACACACACCCTGCTATGAATCGACCCCTGCAACCACAACTAGGTGAGTACACACACACACACACACATACACACACTAAGTAAAAAGAAATTCATTGCTTAAGTATAAAAATTATTAAGTGTCTCCATTGTAAGAATCATTTAGAAACTCAGTTTCGAAACCACAGGAAATGATTAGGCGAAATGAGGAGTGGGTGGTGGGTGGTGGGTGGTAGTTGGGTGGGTTTTTAACAGGCGGGTGAGTGATAGATAATCGAGAGGAAGAGTGAATTCAGGAGGAGAGGGAGATAAAGAAGGCTAGACTATCCCTACTACTACTACTACTACTACTAATAATAATAATAATCTTAATTTCTACAAGTACATGGTACAACTTATACAGACCATAGCTGACATCAATGACATACTGTATAGAAAGCCCCTTGTTATGCAGAGCATTTCTGGCAACTTAGGTTAATTTTGTCCCCAGGATGTAACCCACACCAGTCTGCTAACACCCAGGTACCTACTTACTGCTAGGTGAACATGGACAGCAGGTGTCTTAAGGAAACACGTCCTAATGTTTCCACCCGTACCGGGGATCGAACCACGGACCTCAGTGTGTGAGCTGAGTGCGCTACCAACCCACCTACGGGACACCTGATAAAATTTTATTATTATGATCAAGGAGGAGCGCTAAACCCATAGGATTATGCAGCGCCTGTGGAGGGGGGGATGTGGAAGGTATTCAGGCTTAAATTCAGGGAACTGGAGCACAGATCCAATTCCCTAGATCAAGAGCCCCTCACCAGCGTCAAGGATCCTCCCTTGAGGGGACACCTGATAAAAGAGCCTCAATATTATTAATTTGTCTCTCAATCGTTCGTGAGGTGCGGCTCTATCTGCAATGTTATTTGCTATATATTAGTATTACTATCAGAACTAAGCGCTAAACTCGCAAGGGTCATACAGATATACTATATAAAGTATTTCCATATTGAAATATTCATTTGTTTTTGTCATATATTGTTGAATATTTGTTATTAAGGTGTTATTTTATGTCATTCTGGTCCAGTGGTAGTGGTCCAGTGGTAGTGGTGCAGTGGTAGTGGTCCAGTAGCAATGGTCCAGTGGCAGTGGTCCAGACTCCAGAGACAGTGGTTCAGTAGCAGTGGTCCAGAAGCAGTGGTTCAGTAGCAGTGGTCCAGAGGCAGTCATACAATTAACTGTGTCCCTAAAGTTAAAATTTAATCATTGGTGCGAGAAATGACAGCAGTGAGGGACCCCAGGAAGGGGCCTCTGGACCAGCTTAGGGCCCCTGGACCTCCAAATCTGATAGTGGTACGAAAGAATGCACAAATGGACTTTGTTGTTCATAATTATACCATTACTGGGAACGTTTGAAGTTCCTCGACCTGTACTCCCTGGAACGCAGGCGGGAGAGATACATGAACATATACACTTAGAAAATCCTAGAGGGATTAGTACCAAACTTGCACACTAAAATCACTTCCTATGAAAGCAAGACTCGGCAGGACATGCAACATTTCCCTAATGAAAAGCAGGGGCGCCACGAGTACACTGAGAGACAACACAATAAGTGTCCGGGGCCCAAGACTGTTCAACTGCCTCCCAGCATACATAAGGGAGATTGCCAATAGATCCCTCACTGTCTTCAAGAAGGCACAGGACAGACACCTAAAGTCAATACCTGATCAGCCGGGCTTATGTGCGGGCCAACAGTAACAGCCTGGTTGATCAGGACCTGATCCACCACGAGGCCTGGTCACGGAGGCGTTGACCCCCGAAACACCCTCCAGGTATACCTTTGACACAAGTATATTATAGCCGAGTCTCGTGGAACATTATGGATAATAGAGTCAAATTAAGGTCAGACTTTGTCTGATTTTTTGGGGGGTTATCCTACATAATTTACACTATGTGTCATTAAGTACGTTAATTTAGGTACACGTACACATATAAACAGTTACACAAATTATCATACATATGTGTAAATTACCTATGATAACCCAAAAAAGTCAGTGACTTATTTCCATTCAGGTTCTTGATAATTGTACTTATATATACCTGTGCCTAAATAAACTTATTAATGTGGCCGGGGTCCCGTGGCCTGGTGGCTAAAGCTCTCGCTTCACACGGTGAGGGTCCGGGTTCGATTCCCGGCAAAGGTTGGAAACACTGGGCGTGTTTCCTTACACCGGTTGTCCATGTTCACCCAACAGTATAAAATAGGTACCTGGGTGTTAGTGGACTGGTGTGGGTCGCATCCTGGGACAAAACTGACCTAATTTGCGGGAAATGCTCAGCACAACAAGGGACTTTCTATATAGTAGTATGTCATTGATGTCAGCTATGGTCTGTATACCTTGTACATGTACTGGTAGAAATAAAGATTATTATTATTAAGGTGTCCAGATTACTCATGGACACACATGAGGGTAAGGCGCATGGCGCATACCTCTGTATTCTTGAGAGAATTTAGACCAAGGACTTCTGAGATAAGACATTGAAATTTGTTCTGCAGTTTAGTTTTGTTAGTTTGATATCTTTATTATGCACCCCATACCCATCCTGTGGGAGGTAGTCAAAAGATTACAGAGGTACATAATGGGTCCAGGGACTGGACCTCAAAGTTTGATAGCTGAGCAAGTTACAAAGGTAATGAACTCAGATGGTCACAATCATGACAAGTTACAAAGGTATTTGCAGATTACAGAGGTATATATAGCAGTTTAGTAGAATAAATTTGCGAATGAATTTGCTCGCCTTAATTTGCAAATTCATTCTACTAAACTACAGAACAAACTTTAACCTCTACAATCTTTTTTGACAGTCACCCACAGGATGAGTATGAAGTATGCAATAGTCCTTAAATCAATGAATATAATGAAGCCAGTATATCTAGAGCCATATAACATTCCACAAGTATTAGTAATATAGTAATATATTTATTTCTACAAGTATATGTACAAGGTATACAGACCATAGGTGACATCAATGACATACTACTATATAGAAAGCCGCTTGTTATGCTGAGCATTTCCCGCAAATTAGGTCAGTTTTATCCCAGGATGCCACCCACACCAGTCCACTAACACCCAGGTACCCATTTTACTGATGGGTGAACAGGGACATCAGGTGTCTTATGGAACCAAGTCCCTAATATTTTCCAGCCGTACCTGAGGAGATTCGAGGTGAGTGCGCTAGCGACCATCACATAGGATGGTATTAGAGCCGAAGAGAGATCCGTTAGACGTAATATTATACTGCTGACAGAGGCTGACATCTGACACGCTGTGGTGACTGTTTTTTTTTATATATATATATGTAAACACTGGATACACCGCACTGTGCTGGTACCCAGATCCATGTGACATTTTACAAGGTTACACCAAGAACTGTTCATAAGGACCACAATGGAATTGAGTCACTGACTTTTTTGGGTTATGCTAGGTAATTTACACATGTTACTAGGTATGATAATTGGACTTAGTGTACTTGTACGTAAATAAACATGCTTACTTATCCAACACATCCATCACGCACGATAGTTTTTCATACAGTTTGCTCTGAATTTGCTTAAAGTTCGACTTGAAGAATGTATTGGGATTATTAATCCAGGAGGATTAGGATACCTGCTACCTGGAGTCTACCTGGAGGGCATTCCGGGGATCGACGTCCCCGCGGCCCGGTCTATGACCTGGCCTCCCGGTAGATCAGGCCCTGATCAACGAGGCTGTTACTGCTGGCTGCACGTAGTCCAACGTACGAACCACAGCCCGGCTGATCTAGCACTGACTTTAGGTATCTGTCCAGCTCCCTCTTGAAGACAACCAGAGGTCTACTGGTAATGCCCCTAATGGCTGGTGGGAGTTTATTGAACAGTTTTGGGCCCCGGACACTTATTGTGTTTTCTCTTAGTGTACCAGTGGCGCCCCTACTTTTCACTGGGGGTACGTTGCACCGTCTGCCAAGTCTTTTGCTTTCGTATGGAGTGATTTCTGTGTGCATATTACGGACGTCCCTCCAAAATCTTCCAGGTGTAGATTATGATATATCTCTCTCGCCTGCGCTCCAGTGAATATAAGTCTAGTGCTTCCAGGCGTTCCCAGTAGTTAAGGTGTTTGATGGAACTTATACGTGCAGTAAAGGTTCTCTGTACATTCTCTAGATCTGCAATTTCACCTGCCTTGAATGGAGATGTACAGCAGTATTCTAGCCTAGAGAGAACAAGTGATTTAAAAAGGATCATCATTGGCTTGGCATCTCTTGTCTTGAATGTTCTCATTATCCATCCTATCAGTTTCCTCGCAGATGTAATAGTGGCATTGTTGTGGTCCTTGAAGGTGAGGTCTTCCGACATTACCACACCCAGGTCCTTCACATTACTTTTCCGCTCTATTGTGTGATTAGAGTTTGTAATATACTCAGTCCTAGCTATTATTTCCTCCAGTTTTTCATAACGGGGTAGTAGTTGGAATTTGTCTTCATTGAACATCATATTGTTCTCTGTTGCCCATTGGAAAACTTGGTTTATATCTTCTTGGAGATTTGCCGTGTCCTCAATGGATGACACTCTCATGCAGATCCTAGTATCATCTGCAAATGATGATACAGTGCTGTGGTTTACATCTCTGTCTATGTCTGATATGAGAATGAGGAACAGGATAGGTGCGAGTACTGTGCCTTGTGGGACAGAGCTCTTCACTATGGCAGCATCCGATTTAACTCTGTTTACCACTACTCTGTGTTCGATTGGTTAGGAAGTTGAAGATCCATCTGTCTACTTTGCCAGTTATCCCTTTAGCACGCATTTTGTGTGGTATTACACCATGATCATACTTGTCAAAGGCTTTTGCAAAATCTGTGTATACTACATCTGCATTCTGCTTGTTTTCCAGAGCATCTAAGATCATATCATAGTGGTCTAGCAGTTGCGAGAGGCAGGAGGGACCTGCTCTGAAACCATGTTGCCCTGGGTTGTGCAATTTTTGGGAGTTCAGGTGGTTTGCTATCCTGCTTCTTAGAACTCTTTCAAAGATTGTTTATGATACGGGGCGTTAAAGCTATTGTTCTATAGTTCTTAGCTACTGCTTTGCTGCCACCTTTATGGAGTGGGGCTATATCCGTTGTTTTTAGTGACTGTGGAATCTGGCCTGTGTCTAAGCTCCTTCTCCATAGTATACTTAGGGCCTGTGAGAGGGGTTTCTTGCAGTTCTTAATGAACACAGAGTTCCACGAGTCTGGGCCTGGGGCTTTCTCAAAGTCTAGAAAAGTTAGGGTTATGTCAGAAATTTGGCATATATTGGCAGGGTTTTGAGGCTCATTCATGAAAAAATTGTTTGGATTGTCTATCTTTAGACGGATTAGTGGTTCGCTGAACACAGAGTCATATTGAGATTTCAGTATCTCACTCATTTCTTTGTTGTCATCTGTGTAAGATCCGTCTTGTACTAGAGGCTATGGCTGTGGAGGACTCCTTCCCTACATCTGTACTAGAGGCTATGGCTGTGGTGGAGTCTTTAACCCAATCCAGATTTTCACAATGGCTGGGGGCTGGGTCTGGATCAGCCCTAGGGCTGGGGACTGGGCTAGCTGATTTTTTTGCCTCCTGTGTTTTTTTCGGTGGGTGACTTTATTTTTGGGTCAGTTGTTGTAGACTGGGCATTGTGTGTGTTAAACTTTATTCCTCTCCTATCTTCCCATGCTCTATATATATCGGGTAGACTATTCAATAATTCCTCCTTTTTTTCATGCTTATTGTTTATTAACCCCTTGAGTGCTTTCCTGATATATGTCCATAGTTCCACATCCTTGTTGCAGATCCAGAAATACCTTTCTAGATAGATGTCATTTTTGGTTGCTGTGTTAATTCTTGAACATGTGACATGATGTTTTGAAAAGCAAAGGTTGCATGTGATTCTGGATTTTTCCTAAAGAGCCTTTTCACATGTCCCACAGGTATACCGTACTGTCATCCTGCCTTGTTTCTTAGTTTCCACTGGGTCCAATCCTAAGGTCCTTCTCCAGGATGAGACCCACAGAGCTCAACTAATTCTTTGATATCTGACTATTGCTAGGTAGATATGGAAGCAGTTGTCAGGAGACTTCAATAACAAAAACATAAGGTGGGACCAAGTAAACTAAGTCCTAAATGATATAAACTGGGAAGATTGCCTAAGCATCACGGATCCCAACCTATGTCTAGAACAAATTAACTGTGGTACTTGAGGTTTGCTCAAGGCAAATTCCCTTAAGGAAAAGGAGGAGAAGATGCAAACTAGAAAGAGAGAGGCGCTCCCTATACAGGCGAAGGCACAGAATAACGGAGCGGCTACAGGAGGCCAATATCTCTGAAATACGTAGGGAGACACTAGTCAAGAGAAATAGCAAACATCGAATTAAAACTAAAGGAATCTTATAGGAATCAAGAGACACGGGAAGAACTAAGAGCCATAAATGAAATTGAAAGAAACCCTAAGTATTTCTTTTCCTATGCAAAATCAAAGTCGAGAACAACAACCAGTATTGGGCCCCTACTTAAACCGGATGGGTCCTACACAGATGACAGCAAGGAAATGAGTGAGTTACTTAAATCCCAGTATGACTCAGTCTTTAGCGAGCCACTAACAAGGCTGAAAATCGAAAACCTAAATGATTTTTTTATGAGATTGCCACAGAACTTGACAGACGCATGGCTTTCTGACATCATCACGACGCCAAATGACTTCGAAAAGGCAATAAATGACATGCCCATGCACTCCGCTCCAGGCCCAGACTCATGAAACTCCGTGTTCATCAAGAACTGCAAGAAGCCCCTATCACATGCTTTTAACATCCTATGGAGAGGGAGCATGGACACTGGGATCGTCCCGCAGCTACTAAAAACAACAGACATAGCCCCGCTCCACAAAGGGGGCAGTAAAGCAATAGCAAAGAACTACAGACAAATTGCGCTAACGTCCCATATCATAAAAATCTTTGAAAGGGTTCTAAGAAGTAAGATCGCCACCCATCTTGATACCCATCAATTGCACAACCCAGGACAGCATGGGTTTAGAGCAGGCCGCTCCTGTCTGTCCCAACTACTGGACCACTACGACAAGGTCCTGGATGCTCTAGAAGATAAACAGAATGCAGATGTTATATACACAGATTTTGCAAAAGCCTTTGACAAGTGTGACCATGGTGTAATAGCACACAAAATGCGTGATAAAGGCATAACAGGAAAAGTTGGTAGATGGATCTATAATTTCCTAACACGTAGAACACAAAGAGTAGTAGTCAACAGAGTAAAGTCTGAGGCAGCTACTGTGAAAAGCTCTGTTCCACAAGGCACAGTACTCGCTCCCATCCTATTCCTCATCCTCATATCAGACATTGAAAGGGATATAAGCCACAGTGCTGTATGACAGTGTCCACCGTGGAAGACACTGCAAGACTCTAAGCAGACATAAACCAAATCTTTAAATGGGCTGCAGAAAACAATATGAAGTTCAATGATGATAAATTTCAATTACTCAGATACGGAAAACGTGAAGAAATTAAAATCTCATCGGAGTACAAAACTAATTCCAACCACACAATAGAGCGAAAACTAATGTCAAAGACCTGGGAATGATCATGTCAGAGGATCTCACCTTCAAGGACCATAACAATGTAGCAATTGCATCTGCTCGAAAAATGACAGGATGGATAATGAGAACCTTCAAAACTAGGGATGCCAAGCCCATGTTGACACTTTACAGATCGCTTGTTCTATCTAGGCTGGAATATTGCTGCACACTAACTGCACCTTTCAAGGCGGGTGAAATTGCTGACCTTGAAAATGTGCAGAGAACCTTCACCGCACGCATAAGTGCGATAAACCACCTCAACTACTGGGAACGCTTGAAGTTCCTAAACCTGTACTCTCTAGAACGCAGGCGGGAGAGATACATTATTATATACACATGGAAAATTCTCGAGGGCTTAGTACCAAACTTGCACACAAAAATCACTCCGTACGAAAGCAAAAGACTCGGCAGGCGATGTAACATCCCCCCAATGAAGAGCAGGGGTGCCACTAGCACGTTGAGGGACAACACAATAAGTGTGAGGGGCCCAAGATTGTTCAACTGCCTCCCAGCGTACATCAGGGGGATTACCAACAAGCCCCTGGCTGTCTTCAAGCAGGCACTGGACAGGCACCTCAAGTCGGTACCTGATCAGCCGGGCTGTGATTCGTACGTTGGACTGCGTGCGGCCAGCAGTAACAGCCTGGTTGATCAGGCTCTGGTCCAACAGGAGGCCTGGTCACAGACCGGGCCGCGGGGGCGTTGACCCCTGGAATTCTCTCCAGGTAGACTCCAGGTACTAGTCTATATCTAATTCTTAAGTAGTCTTTAAGTATTATTATTAGTTTGCCTGAAATGCATTGCATACCACTAGCTTTGTCTAACAACATTTTATTATACTTAAACTACATTATTTTTGTACCACATAAAGGGCTGGTCTGGACCGGAACACCCTCCAGGTATACGTCCTGCCTCCCCCGACATTTAACCCGGGCCCTCCAGTTGTGGGGCAAATACCACTACCGAGTTACGAGGTGCCTTCCAGCAGGTCACTCGCTAAAGATGCCACACAAGAAACCTCTGGAAGTCTATGAAGGGAATTAATATATGACTTGGGAACAGAAATGAAAAAAAATCAGTATTATTCAGTCGACAAATCGCTCCATACATTTCCCAGAAAAAGCACAATTCATCAAAATTTCATTTTTTTTTCTGTAATTATAGTAGTTACAATGACACAATTGTTAAGCAAGTTACATTATTAGTAGGAAATGAGCAGAGACTTCAATATGTTTAAGCTACAGCACCGTGTCTTACTTTGCAGATGACACCCGAATTTGCATGACAAGTGTCCTCCATTGAAGACACTGCAAGACTCCAGGCGGACATCAACCAAATCTTTAAATGGGCCGCAGAAAACATGAAGTTCAATGATGAGAAATTTCAATTACTCAGATATGGAAAACGTGAGGAAATTAAAACTACAAATTCCAACCACACAATAGAGCGAAAAACTAATGTAAAAGACCTGGGAGTGATAATGTCAGAGGATCTCACTTTAAAAGACCACAACATTGTATAAGTTGCATGTGCTAGAAAAATGACAGGATGAATAATGAGAACCTTCAAAACCAGGGATGCCAAGCCCATGATGACACTCTTCAGGTCGCTTGTTCTATCTAGGCTGGAATATTGCTGCACACTGACAGCACCTTTCAAGGCAGGTGACATTGCTGACCTAGAAAATGTACAGAGAACCTTCACGGCACACATAAGTGTGATAAAACACCTAAACTATTGGGAATGTTTGAAGCTCCTCAACCTGTACTCCCTGGAATGCAGGCGGGAGAGATGCATGATTATATACACTTGGAAAATCCTGGAGGGACTAGTACCAAATTTGCACATGAAAATCACTCCCTATGAAAGCAAAGGACTCAGCAGATGATGCAACATCCCCCCAGTGAAAAGCAGGGGTGCCACTAGCACAATAAGAGACTGTTCAACTGCCTCCCAGCATACATAATGGGGATTACCAGTAGACCCCTGGCTGTCTTCAAGAAGGCTTTGGACAGGCACCTAAGTTCAGTACCTGACCAGCCGGGCTGTGGTTCGTATGTTAGTTTACGTGTGGCCAACAGTAACAGCCTAGTTGATCAGGCCTTGATACACCATGAGGCCTGGTCACAGACCAGGCTGCGGGGGCATTGACCCCTGAAACCCTCTCCAGGTATACTCCAAGTATACAGTGCTGCTGAAACTACACAACTGCTGCTTGGTTGAGGAATGATTCATGTTTCTTTTTATCATCTTACTCCTCTTTCTCTTTACTCTTATCCCTCCTCTTTATTTTACTCTTTCACCTTATCTTCTACTCCTCTCTTCTTACCCTCTCTTACTCCTCCTCCATCCTTACTCGCTTCCTGTTTCCTAATAATATAAGAACATTGTAAAGGCTATGTTTACCAAACAGTACGCCGTGCAGCGACCTACAGCACAGGAAAAGTAAGAACATAAAGAGCACTTTAGCATACCTACTGCCCCAAGCTAGTCAGGTCCAATTCACACCCACTCATGTATTTGTCAAACCTATTTTTAAAACTGCACAACAGGCTGTGGGGGTGTTGAGATGTGTCACTGCGCTCCATACTAGCAAGACTTAATAATACCATAAGATCTGCAATACTGGGTCATGATTTTGAATAAATAATTTAGAAAACAGACAAGATGATAAATTATTCACTTGTGCAATATTTGGGTATCTTTACTTTGGAAACGTTTCACAATCCAGTGGCTTCTTCAGTTTAGTGTAGAGAAATAGTGGAAGATGAGGAGTGTGAGGTACGTAATTAGTCCCTCAGTCTGGAGTCGGTGTGTTCAGTCCATCAATCTTGATAAAAGTGCAGCATATTCACTGAGATAGGACTTACATACTGCAGAGAGAAGAGGTGGAGTGGTGGTAGGTGAAGTCACCTGCAGAAAACCCACCAGTGAAAATAGGTTGGGCCTATAGGTTAGGCAAGCTTCGAAGAATTCCCTGCATCAAGATCCCAGTTATTATTATAATCATAACTAAGCACTAAACCCACATCAATATCCCAAGATGTTGCTGTATCTGACAGTTTGAATAAATGGTTTAGAAGACCGACAAGTTGATAAATAAGATACTTGTGCGACCAGTTATTCAAACTCTTGTCAGATGGAGCTGTGATTCAACCCCTGCAACCACAAATAGGTAAGTACAGTAACATCTTCGGATCTTACTGTCGGGAATTTTTATTACATAAAATGTACAAAAAAGACCCTTTAATACTGTGGGATTAAACAATGCAGCATTACACAGTACAATATCAATTGTTCTTGGCCCCCCTTCCCCTCGATTCAATACAGCTTAGTCTTTTAACTGATGTCTGTCATCCAGACATTTAAGCTGCATCCTGTATGCTTCTTCAGCCGGGCAGAATCAGACATCTCCACAGTCAAGGGTATCAAGGCAGTTTTCCTCATTTCTAGTAAGATTCTACATTATCCATTTTCTACCAAGGGTGACCCAAAGGAGGAAATACATTTACAATCACTCATTCAATAGTTATCTTGTCAGAGGAACAGAGATATAATTCAGATGGCAGTGCAAAATGCAACATCCCCTCCTAGAGAAGCACTAAATCCATAAAAGAATCCAAAATTCTGACTAACCCTTTCACAAAATACCCACACAAGTGGGTATTTTTGAGGGACCAGGATTTGAACCCAGAACAAGTGGAAACACAGTGCATGCTTCTTTATACTAGTCTCTTTTATTCACCTAACAGTAATTAGGTAAGTGGGTACTAACCGACTTCTGTGGGTAGCATTCTTTGGAAATAAGCAATAGCGGCTTTATCGAGTTATCCTGGATTTTTAATCTTCTAAGTTAACAGTCCAAATAAATTCTTCACATTGTGATGTAACCTTCCATTTTCTTTGAAGTGTCTAAAACCCAATTCTCCATAAGTTACTTTGATAGTGCATGTATATATGTACTGATGGCCAACATGACTGTAAAGTATATAGAGCTCATGTGCATTGCACACATGATATATTGAATGCTTTCCCTCAATTCTTTACCTTTTTATTATTATTATTATTTATTTTTTTAACACGGCCATTTCCCACCGAGGCAGGGTGACCCAAAAAGAAAGAAAAAAACTTTCATCATCATTCAAGACTTTCACCATCACTTATACATAATCACTGTCTTTGCAGAGATGCTCAGATTCGACAGTTTAGATGTCACAGAAAGCACTAAGCCCATGTAGGTCACTCAGTGTTGCATGATAAAGAGAGAGTTCACATTAAAGAACAGAAGCATGAAGTTCAAGTTCAAGGGTCAGAGTAGGATATCATCACCACAGTTGACAAAGTAAGTCATTATCAGTTAAAATGTCCTAGTCTGCTAAAAGTAGAACTTTCAGAGATGAATTCAGCCAGAATAAGTTCATTAGGGCATTAAAGGAAATATAAATAATGAAGTTTACATAGTCTCTGATATATGAGAAAGTCAATCAAAAGTTTCTGTATTGTTAGTATGACACCAATCTTTCTAGAGGTACACCAGACACCTTTCCATGAAACGACCATGCGAGAGCCTTGCATGTTCAATATGCAAGTGCAGGAGCACTGCACCATTTCCCACAACTGACAGTTTAATTGAAAACTGTCCTATAATTAGATTTTGCCACCGAAATGGCTAGTTTATTGTGCACCCCATATCCATCCTGTGGATGGTAGTGCAAGATCATATGGGTACACTTAAGGCCTAGGAACTAGGACCCAAAAGGGTTAACATGAGTACATCTGGATTTGTACACACACAACCCGCACATAGAAGAGAGGAGCTTACGACGACGTTTTGGTCCGACTTGGACCATTTACAAAGTCACACTAACACAAAGAACAGGTCGAAGGGGATATATATAGGCCAGCAGACAGGGGAGGGCACAAGAAAGTGGTGGAGGAGTAATAGTGGAAGTAGTAGTGGTAGTGGAAGTAGTAGTGGTAGTGGAAGTAGTAGTAGTAGAGTCAGTCATATTCTAGGAAAGAGGAGCACTGCAATAAAGTGGGCAGCCCGCATGGGGTAAGGACAAGAACACAGAGGGGAAAAAAATGAAAATAAAATAAAGAAGGACAAATACAAGGCAAAAGAAAGAAAACCCAAAGGAGAAAGAAGAAAGAGAAGGGGGAAGAGATAGAAGGGGATGGAATCAGGTTAAGTCACGGGTGTTCTGAAGTTTGGAGCATTTAACAATGTAAATGGTCCAAGTCGGACCGAAACATCATCGTACGCTCCTCTCTTCTATGTGCGGGTTGTGTGTGTGTTGTTCCAGTCACGGTATTGTGCCTTTTTTGTTACATCTGGGTTTATATCTACAGTTTACTAATGTTACAAGCAAATTTGAGAAATTTGCTTAATATATCTGGTATCTAATTTTCATTAATAAGATACCTTGACATGTCACATACATTATGATACTGTCTCTATATTCCTCAATAACTGGACAATTAAGCACATACTTTGCATTTGGTTTGATCATCATCTGTGTCTCTCCCAAACTGCCAAAAATACTTGTAGCCTATAAAATACATTAATACTGTACTGGGCTGAGAAGAACCATCTATGTGCATAAGGTCGTTTTTGTAGATCAAAAAATATAAGACACTGACCTTTGTTTCTTTATTCTGAAATGCACAGTTTCAACATGCTTGTGTTTTGCAACTGAAAAAGCCAAGAATTACAATGAGAATGTGAAGTGACAACTTAAAAACAATACAAATATTGGACAGTGCTTAATGAATCATTACAGTTTAACTAAGAATGTAATAAGAAAATATTCAGATTATTAAATGGTATATTTAAGGGGAAAGCACTAAACCTGTAAGGGTTACAAAATGCATGGGAAATGGGAGGTAATTAGGTTTGATTCAAGGAAGAGGAGTATCTCTAATTCCTCAAATCAAGAGCCCTTCACCAGCAGCAAGGCACCCCCCTTGAAGGGAAAATATGCAGAAAAACAAAATCGCTAGCCGTGGAAACTTGAGAAATTTCTCCAATATAATTACAACACCTTTATCACCAAGTATGATCGTGTATCACAAACATTACAAAGTTCTTCAAAAAAATGCACACACAAATTTCATCCCTCTGGCTGGTCTCAACTCTCACATGTACTCCCTGAGTTACAATTTTATTGAAATTCTGGCAAAATTACTCTATGTGCTGCTCATATTATTCACTTATCCTATGCGTTCCTATTATAAAACTATCCATGTGATTCTCTTTCGGACTTTCTTTGATAAAACCGCAAGAGAGCATGTTCAAATTTTTCTCCAACAGTTCTCTTGGTGAACAATTTACGTATTCTCTCAAGCCTCTTCTCCTTTTCTTCAAGCTCACTCTCTTTCTTGATATTTACAATATTTTCACTTGAAACTTTATCACCGTTTGTTTTGTCTTTTTTGTCTTTATCACTTATGCTCTCCTTGGTAGAGGATCTTTCTCTTCGTTTGGGAGATTTTGGTTCTTCTTTGATATTTCGTCTTTCTTGACTCGTGGATCTATTTTGTGAATGAGAACGACTGCCTCTTCGCTTGGAATGAGGACTCCTGGACTTGCTACGTTTATGTTTTCTATCTCTTGATCGTGACCTCTCCCTTCCTCTGTGGTTTTTGTCACGTTCTTTGGATCTATCTCTACCATGTTTTCTATCTTTTGATTTGTCCCTTCTTTCTCTTTCCCGTGACCGATCGCTATCTTTCTTCTTATCTGGAGAGCGATACTTGTCTCTTCCTCTATCTCTCTCTCTTCCTTTTCCTCTCAACTCTTCTTTTCTTTCACCCATACTTTTGTATTTGTTTCTTCTGTCTCTGTAAGATTCAACTTTTTCTTCATCCTCAGATGCCGAGCTTACTTTTTCTTGCTTAGTTGTCTTCGGTCTTCGTCTTGCTTGTCGTTCTGGTGATTCACTCAAGTCTCGTTGAGTGCGGTAGTGCTTCTGCCGCTTTATGTCGTCTCTTCTCTTTATAATTTCCACTTCGTTATTTTCTTCTTCTTCGCTTTCTACCTCCTTTTTAACTTCAATATCACCCATCTTTTGTTTGAAAAGGTGATTATAAAAAGCACCAAAATTTTTGTGCTTCATTACATCAATTTTTTCTGGAAAAAAAAAATTAAATTTATTAGTCTTACTTTATTTGGTAAAAAAATTATTACAGTCTAATACAGTAAATCAAAAGAGATACAGAGAGCAGGACCAAGAAATTTTGAAAAAGTTGTAGAGATTCATTATACCATTAAAAAGACTACATATGAAATATAAATAGAAAATAAAGCAGTAATTACTAAGTCACAAAGAACATTTAAAGAAAGAAAAACCTGCAATGAAGAAAATATATACTACAAAGGTAGTATACATTTTTATCTTTCATGTCAGCATGAAAGATAAAAATGTATTAGTTGTAATACTGAGGAAACAATGCTGCGAGCCAAAAATGAACATTATGAACAACTCAACGGCAAATTCTGGTTAGTGGATTTCGCTTTTCTCAAATTTAACTCTAAAAATGAAATATTTGAACCTGGAATTTCAGGGTAAAGATGAAGGCTCAAAATCATTAGCTTAACTAAAGAATGAAATTCACAATACAATGGCTGGAACACTTCACAACTAACCTACAAACTGGAGATGAAACTCGCATACTGTTTTATTCCATCCTGGACTGTTATTAAGCCAAAAGTGGGAGAAATTAAATAATTCATGTTAAGTGCTAAACCCATATGGGTCATCCAGCACAAGACGTAATGGAAGCTTGGTCCTCCATCTGAGCATGAGACAGACATGCTTCCTATTTGTACTCATGAACCTACAAAATATTTCCTGTATAATACTGCCTTGAGAAATTCACTAACCCACTTTAAAAAGTCATCACTGGCCATCTCCCACCAAGGTAGGGTGACCCAAAGAAGGAAACATTCACTATCACTCATTTAATATCTGTCTTGCTAGACGTGTGCAGATATCACATTTCCAATGACCCTCTGATGAAAAAATTACTATATTCATAAGGAAGCACTTGGCCTTTAAAGGTTATACAGTGCCTGGGGAATGGGAAGTAACTAAGTTTGGTCTGAGGAAGGGGAGGGTAGCTCAAATTCCTTACCTTAAGAGCCCTTCACTGGCACAAAGACACCCCTTCCTCTTGAAGGGTTACAATAGCTGAGCCAGCTAGGAAAATGGGACAATGAAGCCAAGCAATTAGATAGTAATGGCATTCTTCAATATCCACCAACAGTAACAGTCTGGTTGAGCAGGTAAGCACCAGACGAGCCTGGCCCATGCACGGGCTCCTGGAGTAGAAAAACTCTGGGAACTGATCAAAGGTATATCAAAGGAATATCCTATTATTACCACACCTCATCTAGTCAGGCTTTGTCACTTACCTTCTTGCATTTCTTCTAACTTGGCCTCTGCTTCAGCTTTCTTCAGTTCTTCCATCTTCTTGACATATGAAGCTGTGACAAATGACTCCTTGTCAGCAAATTCTTCTCCCTCTGCCTCTCGTTCTTTTTGGACTTTGCGTTCAGTGCGACGTTCATCTTCCAGCTTACGCTTCTCTGCGTGCTTTATTATGTTGTGAATATATTTTGGCTGAAATGAAAATTTACTCTTTAAGCATAAGTTTTTAAGCATGTTAAAAAGAACTCATTAATTAATTGCCAGGAGCAATGGACTAATAACCACTTTTCTTGTATACATTACTAAAGTTAAAAAGAGAAACTTTTGTTTTTCTTTTTGGGTAGTGTGTGTAATGTACAGTAGACCCCCGGTGTTCACAGTCATCAGCGTTTGTAACATTTTTTTGTAAAAACATTGGTTCGGTGATCGTAGTTCCGCTCGGAGATCGTAATTCGTCCCAGACGCGTACGCGTGGCCCGAGCAGCCCAACACTCCAGTGTGCCATTGTTTACCAGCGAGTGATGGTCACCCACACCTTCATACCATACATTTTGTCATTATTCCACTGTTTTTAGTGCTTGCAACTGCTAAATAAGCCACCATGGGCCCAAAGGAAGCTCCTAGTGCCAGTCCTTTGGTAAAGGGCTGAGAGGGGAGAATGTGTCTTCTCAAGCGATTCAGTGATTCTTCGATATGTTATGATACTAAAGCAGCAGGAGTTGATAAAGGCTTTAGTGACAGCCAGCGATAAAGTGTAGCATTAACAGTGTAGCAAGTAAGTTAAGTGATAGAAAAATGACAACACGAAACTTAACTCCTCCAATGCTGTTGGAGTTATATAGGGCGACTGACAACACCACCGTGTCTGGGGACCATCATTATGCAAGGCTTATCTTTCAGTGGTCCTTATACACCCAACAACAAACAACACCAGTTCTCACATTCAAAATATTTTATTCATTCTAGAGTACTATATGTCATGTTTCTATGTTATTAATATTGTTTATTATGTCATATTAGATGAATTGTGATAGATAAATAAGCTGTAGAGTTTATATTAGTGTCATATTGTAGGACTATCTTGTCCAGTCCCCAAACACACACCCTTGTCGCCGGCACAATTCCAAACATTCGCCAGAAACAGAACTCTGTGGAACACTTTTTTGAGCAACAGGGGTCCAGTGACTCTCAAGCTGGTCCTAGTGGCATTAAAAAACAAAGAAGGGAAGTAACCCAGGAAAAGGACATAGTACCTGAAGTCTTATTGGATGGGGATTCCCCTTCCAAACAATAGCAACTCTTCCATCCTCTCCCCTCCTCCCGCCTTCCACACATCAACAACTCTTCAATAAAGGTAAGTGTCATGTTATTATTGTTTTATTCTTAATGTCTCATTGTTTTCTGTGTAATTTAATGTATATTTAACGTACTACAAAAATATTTTATTTTAATACTTTTGGGTGTCTGAAACGGATTAATTTAATTCCCATTATTTCTTATGGGGAAAATAGATTCGGAGTTCGTAATATTCGGTGTTAGTAACACCCTCTGGAATGGATTAATTACGAAAACTGGGGGTCCACTGTACAGTGGACCCTCGGTTAACGAAAGGTTCCGTTAACGTAAGCTTCAGAAAACGTAAGCTTTTTTTGTAATCGGTTAGCGAAAAATTCCTCGGTTACCGAAAGGTATTAGACGTGTCTGCCTGCTCCGCGCAAGCGCAGGACGCCACTGAAGCGTTGTTTACCATTGAGAGAACATTACCTAGCAAGATTCGCAATATATTTGGTGTCTTTTTTGGTGGTTTAGTGATTGTCACTGTGAAATAAGTCACCATGGGTCCAAAGAAGCTTCCTAGTGGCACCCAAGTGGTAGCAGGCATGCAGGGAGTGTAGCATTCATGCAGAGAGTGTAGCATTCATGCAGGGAGTGTAGCATTCATGCAGGGAGTGTAGCATTCATGCTAGGGAGTGTAGCATTCATGCAGGGAGTGTAGCATTCATGCAGGGAGTGTAGCATTCATGCAGGGAGTGTAGCATTCATGCGGAGTGTAGCATTCATGCAGGAGTGTAGCATTCATGCAGGGAGTGTAGCATTCATGCAGGGAGTGTAGCATTCATGCAGGGAGTGTAGCATTCATGCAGGGAGTGTAGCATTCATGCAGGGAGTGTAGCATTCATGCAGGGAGTGTAGCATTCATGCAGGGAGTGTAGCATTCATGCAGGGAGTGTAGCATTCATGCAGGGAGTGTAGCATTCTAGATGGCATCAGGGAGTGTAGCATTCATGCAGGAGTGTAGCATTCATGCAGGGAGTGTAGCATTCATGCAGGGAGTGTAGCATTCATGCAGGGAGTGTAGCATTCATGCAGGGAGTGTAGCATTCATGCAGGGAGTGTAGCATTCATGCAGGGAGTGTAGCATTCATGCAGGGAGTGTAGCATTCATGCAGGGAGTGTAGCATTCATGCAGGGAGTGTAGCATTCATGCAGGGAGTGTAGCATTCATGCAGGGAGTGTAGCATTCATGCAGGGAGTGTAGCATTCATGCAGGAGTGTAGCATTCATGCAGGGAGTGTAGCATTCATGCAGGGAGTGTAGCATTCATGCAGGGAGTGTAGCATTCATGCAGGGAGTGTAGCATTCATGCAGGGAGTGTAGCATTCATGCAGGGAGTGTAGCATTCATGCAGGGAGTGTAGCATTCATGCAGGAGTGTAGCATCATAGGAGTGCATTCATGCAGGGAGTGTAGCATTCATGCAGGGAGTGTAGCATTCATGCAGGGAGTGTAGCATTCATGCAGGGAGTGTAGCATTCATGCAGGAGTGTAGCATTCATGCAGGAGTTAGATTCATGCAGGGAGTGTAGCATTCATGCAGGGAGTGTAGCAGGTCATGCAGGGAGTAGCAGGCATGCAGGGAGTTAGCAGCATGCAGGAGTTAGCACATGCAGGGAGTGTAGCAGGGATGCAGGAGTGAGCAGGCATGCAGGGAGTGTAGCAGCCATGCAGGGAGTGTAGCAGATTCATGCATTAAGAAAAAGGGAAGTAACCCCAGAGAGGGACTTGTTACCTGAAGTCCTTTTGGAGGGGATTTCTTCCAACCATTAACACCCTGCCCCTGTCAGCAATTCTACCTTCCAGATGCCTGCAACTCTTCAATAAAGGTAAGTAAATGTTATTGTTTTTTTTGAGTGATTATTTTTGTGGAACAAATTAATTGTATTTACATTATTTCTTATGGGAAATAAGGTTTCAGATAACGAAAGATTCAGATTAAGTAATAGCTCCTGGACCGGATTAATTTCGTTAACCGAGGGTCCACTGTATATGCATTTTTTGTCCTAGCTCTATTGGTCACTTAATATTATGATAGCGTAAACATGTTATTAGGCTTTTATGTGCATTTGAAAGTGAAAAAATAATAATAAGGGCTGTTTCACTTTACAGCAATAGCCCAGAACCTAACCTGCTGTATAAGCGGGGCCCTCCTGTACAGCAGTAGCCCGGAACCTAACCTGCTCTATAAATGGGACCCTCCTGTACAGCAGTAGCCCAGAACCTAACCTGCTGAATAAGCAGGGCCTGCCTATACTGTATTATATATTTTTTAACTTAACATCAAAAGTACAATACATATTGTATAAAATTAATCATAAGGCTTCATATCAAAGCACAGAACAGTACAGTATATTTCCTTATTTGTTGACCATCACTACTCTAGCATCATCGGAACCTGTAGGGTGCTGGATTAGTGATTTTGCCGAATTACAGAGTGGTTAGGTTAGAATACACTTAACCCAACGACAATATTTATGCATCGGCGATTTCACCTACTTTGCGCCCTATTTTTGGCCCATTCCATTGCTCTGGTTGAACAAACTCATAGCTATTTCACTAGTATTTATTCTATTCTGTCAATTGAGTACGAGAAACTGCCCATTTACCTATTTCAACTACCCAATAAAATGGTCAGAAATAGGTAATTTACCCAATCTTACACAAATTTCAAGAGATGTCAATTTCAAAATAGGGTCCAGAATAAACAATGCAGACATTCCTGACATTAAAATGACATTTTCTCTGTTCATTAGTCATGTCTCCAGGCTCTTCTTTTATTACGCTTGCTTCCCATTTTGAATTTTTATTCACACAGAAAATAGAAGTTTTACTGTTATGCAGACTACTGCATTATTGTAATAAATGTATAAATAATGTCAACCAATTCATGACTGCGTATTAGACCGACCAGTTGGACACACATTGGACGGTGATGTCATTTGTTTACTCTTGAACATTGGCAAAAATCGAAAATATCTGCTACTTTGAGCTCAATTTCAAGGTACTTTCCATAGTGAAACCAATCAAAATCATATTTATTTCTGTAATATATATTCCATTCTATCAAATGAGACAAAGAAAATGAGAATTATTTTTATTTTATTAACACATCGGCCGATTCCCACCAAGGCAGGGTGGCCCGAAAAAGAAAAACTTTCATCATCATTCACTCCATCACTGTCTTGCCAGAAGGGTGCTTTACACTACAGTTATAAAACTGCAACATTAACACCCCTCCTTCAGAGTGCCGGCACTGTACTTCCCATCTCCAGAACTCAAGTCCGGCCTGCCGGTTTCCTGAATCCCTTCATAAATGTTACTTTGCTCACACTCCAACAGCACGTCAAGTATTAAAACCATATGCCTCCATTCACTCCTATCAAATACGCTCACACATGCTTGCTGGAGTCCAAGCCCTCGCACACAAAACTTCCTTTACCCCTCCCTCCAACCTTTCCTAGGCCGACCCCTACCCCGCCTTCCCTCCACTACAGATTTATACACTCCGAAGTCACTCTGTCTCGTTCCATTCTCTCACATGTCCAAACCACCTCAACAACCCTCCTCAGCTCTCTGAACAATCGTTTTGGTAATCCCGCACCTCCTCCTAATTTCCAAACTCGAATTCTCTGCATTATATTCACACCACACATTGACCTCAGACATGACATCTCCACTGCCTCCAGCCTTCTCCTCGTTGCAACATTCATCACCCATGCTTCACACCCATATAAGAGCGTTGGTATAACTATACTCTCATACATTCCCCCTTTACTTCCATGGACAAGGTTCTTTGTCTCCACAGACTCCGAAGTGCTCCACTCACCCTTTTACCCTCATCAATTCTATGATTCACCTCATCCTTCATAGACCCATCGCCGACATGTCCACTCCCAAATATCTGAATACATTCACCTCCTCCATACTCTCTCCTCCAATCTGATATCCAATCTTTCGTCACCTATTCTTTTTGTTATCCTCATCACCTTACTCTTTCCTATATTCACTTTCAATTTTCTTCTTTTACACACCCTACCAAATTCATCCACCAACCTCTGCAGCTTCTCTTCAGAATCTCCCAAAGCACAGTGTCATCAGCAAAAAGCAACTGTGACAACTCCCACTTTGTATTTGCTTCTTTATCTTTTAGCCCAACACCTCTTGCCAAGACCTCGCATTCACTTCTCTTACAACCCCATCTATAAATATATTGAACAACCACGGTGACATCACACATCCTTGTCTAAGGCCCACTTTTACTGGGAAATAGTCCCCTTCCCTCCTACACACTCTAACCTGAGCCTCACTATCCTCATAAAACTCTTCACTGCTTTCAGTAACCTTCCTCCTATTCCATACACCTGCAACATCTGCCACATTGCCCCCCTATCTACCCTATCATACGCCTTTTCCAAATCCATAAATGCCACAAAAACATCTTTACCCTTATCCAAATACTGTTCACCTATATGTTTAACTGTAAACACTTGGTCTACACACCCCTACCTTTCCTAAAGCCCCTTGTTCATCTGCTATCCTGCTTTCTGTTTTACTCTTAATTCTTTCAATAATAACTCTACCATACACTTTACCAGGTACACTCAACAGACTTATTCCCCTATAATTTTTGCACTCTCTTTTGTCCCCTTTGCCTTTATACAAAGGAACAATACACGCTCTCTGCCAATCCCTAGGTACCTTACCCTCTTCCATACATTTATTAAATAATAGCACCAACCACTCCAAAATTATATCCCCACCTGCTTTTAACATTTCTATCTTTATCCCATCAATCCCAGCTGCCTTACCCCTTTCATTCTACCCACTGCCTCACGAACTTCCCCTACACCCACAACTGGCTCTTCCACACTCCTACAAGATGTTATTCCTCCTTGCCCTACACACGAAATCACAGCTTCCCTGTCTTCATCAACATTTAACAAATCCTCAAAATATTCTCTCCATCTTCCCGATACCTCTAACTCTCCATTTAATAACTCTCCTCTCCTATTTTTAACTGTCAAATCCATTTGTTCTCTAGGCTTCCTCAACTTATTAATCTCATTCCAAAACTTTTTCTTATTTTCAACAAAATTTGCTGATAACATCTCACCCACTCTCTCATCTGCTCTCTTTTACATTGCTTCACCACTCTTTTAACCTCTTTTCTCTCCATATACTCTTCCCTCCTTGCATCACTTCTACTTTGTAAAAACCTCTCATATGCTAACTTTTTCTCCCTTACTACTCTCTTTACATCATCATTCCACCAATCGCTCCTCTTCCCTCCTGCACCCACTCGCCTGTAACCACAAACTTCTGCTGAACACTCTAACACTACATTTTTAAATCTACCCCATACATTTTCGACCCCATTGCCTACACTCTCACTAGCCCATCTATCCTCCAATAGTTGTTTATATCTTACCCTAACTGCCTCCTCTTTTAGTTTATAAACCTTCACCTCTCTTTTACTTACTGATTCTATTTTCCTTGTATCCCATCTACCTTTTACTCCCACTGTAGCTATAACTAAAAAGTGATCTGATATATCTGTAGCCCCTCTATAAACATGTACATCCTGAAGTCTACTCAACAGTCTTTTATCTACCAATACATAGTCCAACAAACTACTGTCATTACGCCCTACATCATATCTTGTATACTTATTTATCCTCTTTTTCTTAAAATATGTATTACCTATAACTAAACCCCTTTCTATACAAAGTTCAATCAAAGGGCTCCCATTATCATTTACACCTGGCACCCCAAACTTACCTACTACACCCTCTCTGCATGTTTCTCCCACTTTAGCATTTAGGTCCCCTACCACAATTACTCTCTCATTTGGTTCAAAAGTTCCTATACATTCGCTAACATCTCCCAAAATCTCTCTCTCTCCTCTACACTCCTCTCTTCTCCAGGTGCATACACGCTTATTATGACCCACTTTTCGCATCTGACCCTTATTTTAATCCACATAATCCTTGAATTTACACATTTATATTCCCTCTTTTCCTTCCATAACTGATCCTTCAACATTATTGCTACCCCTTCCTTAGCTCTAACTCTCTCAGATACTCCTGACTTAATCCCATTTATTTCTCCCCACTGAAACTCGCCTACCCCCTTCAGCTTTGTTTCGCTTAGGGCCAGGACATCCAACTTCTTTTCATTCATAACATCGGCAATCATCATAAAATCATACGAAAATACACCGCAAAGTCGCTGTTTTACACCAAAAACACGGTCACAGTTTTTTTTCTTATTATGCACTGTGTGCTGCAGAATTTTCTTTATATATTGCACACTTACCACACAGACCTATTCTTTCCTATGTACATAGGCCCAAATTTACCAGTCACAACTTAACTGAGTGAGCTGAGTTCATTGCAACCGACAGTGGCTTCAAAGCCACCTTATCTTTTATGAACAATGTACGGTGTATGTGCTTTACACAACGAAAAGCATTTCTTTTATTCATTGGAAGCTTGGCTAGGGCTAAAAGTGAGCAGGTTATAACAATAAATGGAGAAAATGAAATTGGAATGACTTATGCAGCAAGTAGCGCCACCAAACAGTATCAGCAGGTTGATGTGGCAACCCCGGAAATTTGAAATTATGCTAGTTGAAATTAGTGCTGGATTACTGATGGAACCGGATTACTGATTGCCAGATTAGTGATGGCCGACCTATATTGCTACTGTTACCTTTTTCTCAGCTGTTTGTTTCCTTGCAGCTACTTCAGCTGTTTTTGTAGCCTGCATTTCGTCATACACTTCATCGTACTGGAATACCGAGGAATCTTCTTCCAGAGCTTCTCGTAGTAAGCGCTTCTGTAAGCTCTGCTGTCCAGAATTGCCTGCTGATTTCTGAAAATAAACCAAAATTGTAGAATAAATGATACATTAATGCATTTAAAAAAATTCCAGGAATGTAATTTTATGTAAAAATTTAACCGGAAATGGACTGTCGTTGGAAAAATTTGATAATGGTACAGGCCCAAATATAATGTGCCAGTAACTCCCTTTCAGGGGTGAGGTGTACTTTCTTCTTTCTTTCAACACGTCGGCAGTTTCCCACCGAAGCGGGGTGGCCCAAAAGGAAAAACGAAAGTTTCTCCTTTTACATTTAGTAATATACATACGGGAGAAGGGGTTACTAGCCCCTTGCTCCCGGCATTTTAGTCGCCTCTTACGACACGCATGGCTTACGGAGGAAGAATGAGGTGTACTTACTCCAGATTAAAAAAGTTTGGAAAAAATATGGAGTCATGAAAAAGTTACAAAACAGTTGTTTGTATTGACTACAAGCCAGTGTAAGATGTGTACATATATGACGTTATAAGTTTGGAGGGCCATCTGAACTTTAATGTCGGAATGGTTCTAGCAAAACAGTGAATGAATGAATGATGGTGAATGAGTTTTCTCTTTTCTTGGGTCACCCTTCCTCAGTGGGAGGCAGCCAGCCAGGTATGGCCAGCAATTTATGAAAGTATATAACATAAATATATATATACAGTGGTACCCCGGTTTTCGCAATTAATCCGTTCCAGAGAGAGACTAAAACTGAATACAGTGGACCCTCGGTTTTCGTTCACCTCCAAACTCGAACAATTATGTAAGTGTATTTTCGTAAGTGCTTTTGTAAGTGTATTTTAGGGGGTCTGAAATGACTAATCAAATTTACATTTGTCCTTATGGGAACAAATTCGTTCGGTAACGGCACTCAAACAGCATTCTGGAAAGAATTTTCAACGAAAACAGAGGGTCCACTGTATTACGATTTCCAAATCCATTTTTCCCATAAGAAATAATGGAAATTCAATTAATCCGTTCCAGACACCCAAAAGTATTAAAATAAAATATTTTTGTACATTAAATATACATTAAATTACACAGAAAACAATGAGACATTAACCCTTTGGGGGTCGGTGCCGTACTAGTACGTTTTACGAGCAGGGGTTAGTGCCGTACTAGTACGCCCAAATTCTAGCGGCCTCAATTTAAGCAGAAAACGTCTGGTAGGCATACATATGAAAGAATGGGTCTGTGTGGTCAGTGTGCGCAGTATAAAAAAAATCCTGCAGTACACACTGCATAATGAGAGAAAAAAAACTCTGACCGTTTTTTTTTATTAAAACAGCGAATTTGCAGTCGATTTTCGTATGGTATATATTGATGTATTCTCGTTTTCTTGGTCACATTTGATAGAATGGAAGATATATTACAGAAATAGAGATGATTTTGATTGGTATGACAATGACAAGTACCTTGAAATTGAGCTCAAAGTAGCGAAAATGTTCGATTTTTGACGATGTTCAAGAGTAAACACATCACACCATGCCTCCAATACACATCAACTGGAGAGTCTTATATTCATGCACAAGTGCTCTGATATTATTTGTACCATTTTTACAATGATGCAGTTGTATACATAACAGTAAATCTTCTATTTTTTGTGAGAATAAAAATTCAAAATGAAAAGCAAAAGTAATGGAACAGGGGCCTGGAGACGTGACTAATGAACAGAGAACATGTTATTTTAGTGCCAGGAATGTCTGCCTTGTTTATTCTGGACCCTATTTTGAAATTGGCATCGTTTGAAATTTGTGTGAAATTGGAAAATTGCCATTTTCTGACCACTATTTTGGGTAGATGAAATTGGTAAATAGGCAGTTTCTTGTACTCAATCGATAGAAAAAATGGAGTTCTATCGAAATAGCTATAGTTTTAGGAGACTGAAAATTGGAATTTGTCGAAAATAGGGCTCAAAGTGGGCAAAATCGCCGATGCGTAAGTGTCATGGCTAACGCTAACTTCGCGAAAGCATAATTCCGTTAGTTTTCGATCAAATTTCATAATTTTGGTGGCGTTATGATCGGAAAAAGATTCTCTATCATTTCATAAGAAAAAATAATTTTTTTTTTTTCCAAAAAATTTTCGACCCCAGGAACACTTTCCTGAGAAGGCCTGTCGACCCCCAAAGGGTTAAGAATAAAACAATAATAACATGACACTTACCTTTATTGAAGAGTTGTTGATGTGTGGAAGATGGGAGGAGGGGAGAGGATGGAAGAGTTGTTATTGTTTGGAAGGGGAATCCCCATCCATAAAGACTTCAGGTACCAAGTCCTTTTCCTGGGTTACTTCTGTTCTTTGTTTTTTAATGCCACTAAGACCAGTTTGAGAGTCACTGGACCCCTGTTGCTCAAAAAAGTGTTCCAGAGAGTTCTGTTTCTGGCGTATGTTTGGAATTGTGCCAGCGACAGGGGTGTGTGTTTGGGGACTGGACAAGATAGTCCTTCAATATGATACTAATATAAACTCTACGGCTTATTTATCTATCACAATTCATCTAATATGACATAATAAAACAATATTAATAACATAGAAATATGACATATACAGTGGACCCCCGGTTAACGAAAAAAATTCATTCCAGAAGCCTGCTCAAGTGCCATTACCGAACGAATTTACTTCCTTAAGAAATAATGTCACGTACGTTAGTCTATTTCAGACCCCCAAAAATACACTTCCACAAGCACTTACAATATTATACAGTGGTACCTCGAGTTACGATGGTCCCCAAAATCGCCCTTTTATGTAAGTTTATTTTTTTAAATGCTTTTGTAGGTATATTTTTGGGGGTGTAAAAGGACTAGTCTATTTTACATTATTCCTTATGGGGATAAATTCGTTTGGTAATGGCACTTGAACAGCATTCTCGAATGAAAAAATATCGTAACTCGAGGTACCACTGTACAGTGGACCCCCGAGTTTCGTAAAAACTTCACTCCTGAAGTCTGCTCAAGTGCCATTACCGAACGAATTTACTCCCTTAAGGAAAAATGTCACGTAGGTTAGTCTATTTCAGACCCCCAAAAATACTTTTCCACAAGCACTTACAATATTATACTTACATAAATGTACGATTTCCGGGGTTTACGAAACTCGGGGGTCCACTGTACTTACATAATTATACGATTTCCGGGGTGTTCGTTAACTGGGGTCCACTGTACTGTAGAATGAATAAAATATCATTTCGAATGTGAGGACTGGTGTTGTGTTGTTTATTGTTGGGTGTATAAAGGCCACTGAAAGATAAGCCTTACATAGTAGTGGTGATGGCAGCAGTAGAGATGGCGGTGTTGTCAGTCGCCCTATATACTTCAAACAACAATGGAGGAGTTAAGTTTCGTGTCGTCATTTTTCTATAGATTAATGGCTTAACTTACTTGCTACACTGTTAATGCTTCACTTTATCGCTGGCTGGCACAATAGCCTTTATCAACTCCTGGTGCTTAAATATCATAACATATCGTAGAATCACTGAATCACTTAAGAAGACACATTCTCCCCTCTCAGCCCTTTACCAAAGGGCTCACACTAGGAGCTTTCTTTGGGCCCATGGTGGCTTATTTAGCAGTTGCAAGCACTAAAAAGAATGGAATATTACGAAGTGTATTGTATGAACGCGTTGGGTGACGGTCGCTTGCTTATAAACAAATGGCAGACTGACTGTGAATGGTGTGGGGGGCCGCTTTGGCTGCGCATACGCGTTCGGGACCAATGACAATTACCGAGCGGAATGACGATCACTGAGCCATAAAATACAATTACCGAATATTACGAACTCCGATGACTACGAAAACTGGGGTTCCACTGTACAGTGGAACCTTGGTTTTCGTTTGCCCTGGTTTTCGTCGAATTTGGTTTTCAACGACTTTTTTCGCCAAAATATTGTCCCGGTTTTCATTCGCCACCTTGATTTTCGTCCGCCATACCAAACATGTTCGCGCACCCGTGCCCACACAAAGCATCCCACGCACACGTTCTGAGTCAGACTGGCTCTGTTTCTTGTTGAGTGAACATTACCCTGCGCGATCATATAAAACATTTCATAATAATCAATTGTTTTTTGTGTTTGTTTATTGAGTGCGACTGCTAAATATGCCACCATAGGGCCAAAGAAAGTTCCGAGTGCCAGCCCTTTGATAAAGGTGAGAAACACAATAGAATTTAAGAAAGAACTTGAAGAAAAGTACAAAAGTGGCGTACGTGTGGTCGATCTCGCCAGGATGTATGGGAAGTCCTCATCAACGATCAGTTCCATCCTGGCGAAGAAAAAAGAAATCAAGGAATCTGATGTTGCAAAAGGGGTAAGTGTGCTAACAAAACAGAGATCGCAAACAATCGAAGATGTTTAGAAGTTGTTAGTGTGGATCAACAAAAAACAGTTAGTGGGAGATAGCATTGTGGAGGTGATAATTTGCGAAAAGGCAAGGCAGTTGCATGCAGATGTCGTAAAGAATATGCCTGGAACGAGTGCTGCTGTTAGTAGCTTCAAGAGGCGATCTGGCATACAGTGTGTTAAGGTATGGCGAGACTGCAAGTTCTGACAAACGTGCAGCCGAAGAATTCGTTGATGAATTCATGGAGTATGTAGAGGCTGAAGGATTCCTCCCCCAACAAGTCTTCAATTGTGATGAAACAGGCCTCTTTTGGAAGAAAATGCCAAAGAGGACCTACATCATGCAGGAGGAAAAGGCACTGCCAGGACACAAGTCTATGAAGTATAGGCTAACTCTTTTGTTCTGTGGTAATGCTAATGGGGATTTCAAAGTGAAGCCTCTACTGGTGTATCACTCTGAAAATCCCCGAGTGTTCAAGAAAAACAATGTCATCAAAAGTAAATTGTGTGTGATGTGGAAGGCTAACAACAAGACATGGGTCACGAGGCAAATTTTCATTGATTGGTTCAATGAAGTGTTTAGCCCAAGTGTGAAGAAATACCTCCTGGAAAATAAATTGCCACTCAAGTGCCTCCTGGTAATGGAAAATGCTCCTGCTCATCCTCCAGACTTGGAAGACCAATAGTTGGAGGAGTTTAGTTTCATCACAGTGAAGTTCTTGCCCCCTAATACCACTCCTCTCATCCAGCCCATGAACCAGCAGGTCATTTCAAACTTCAAAAAACTCTACACCAAAGCAATGTTTCAAAGGTGCTTTGAAGTGACCTCGGACACTGAATTGACCCTAAGAGAGTTCTGAAGGCTTGGCAGAAGTGACTTCCAGGATGATGAACTCTGCTTGGAGAAAATTGTGGTCAGAATGTGTCCAAGAGAAGGATTTTGAAGGGTTTGAGGCTGATTCTGACAACCCAACACCTGTTGTGGAATCTATTGTGGCTTTGGGGAAGTCCATGAGGTTGGATGTGAGTGGCCAGGATGTGAAAGAGTTGGTGGATGACCACAGGGAAGAGCTAACCACTGAAGAGCTGCAACACCTTCAACTCTAACAGCAACAGATCGCAGCTGAGGAAATTGCTTCAGAGGAGGAGGAAGAGAGAGGGGAGTATGAATGAGGTGCAAAGTTTTGTGGAGAAATATCACCCTAACAAAGCTGTTGCAAGCCATGTCTGCAACATGTTCAATGACAATGCCGTGTCCCATTTTAGGCAAATCTTAAAGAGACGCCAGAAACAGACCTCTTTGGACAGATTTTTTGTGCGACAGGGGTACAGTGACTCTCAAGCTGGTCCTAGTGCCAGTAAAAGACAAAGAAGGGAAGTAACCCCGGGTAGGGACTTGATACCTGAAGTCCTTATGGAAGGGTATTCCCCTTCCAAACAATAAACTCTCTGTCCTCTCCCCTCCTTGCTGTCTTCCATACTCCAACAAGAGTCTTCAATAAAGGTAAAACTGATTTAAATGTTCATTTATCCATTAAAATTAGTGCTTTATATTTATTTATCATTGTTTTCTGTATGTAAAACTATAGTTATTCTCTATACAATGTATTTTTTTAAATATTTTTGTGTGTATGGAACGGATTAATTGGATTTACATTATTTCTTATGGGAAATATTGTTTTAGTTTTCGTCGAATTTGGTTTTTGTCAGACTTTCTGGAACGAATTAAAAATGAAAACCGAGGTTCCACTGTATATTGGAACAAAACTGTGAATTTTTGTGCCCCTGGGGAGGTTCCTTGATGCTGATGAGGGGCTCCTGATCTAGGGAATTGAATCTGTGCTCCAGTTCCCTGAATTGAGCCTGAATACCTTCCACCCCCCCCCCCATCACTACAGGCGTTGTATAATCCCTACGTGTAGCCAGTAAGCCTACATGCCTAGTTCCCATAGTTTTCCCCAGAGGGCAAGCCAGTGGGCATGTCAGCCTGCCCACCCCTGCCTCTCTCTCTCACTTCTCGTCAAGGCATCCTAGAGTCAACAAGGCCTACTTCTCTCTCCCTCGCATGAGCATGGCCCTCCCGGGCCATGGGCACAAACACACTGCCTGTGTACCCTCACGTTATCTCAAATAAAGTAAGAAGCCCCCAAAGCCCTTATCATTCATTCCTGCTACCAAGAAGACGCATATACGTAACCTTTTCAGTTATAAATGGTGACAGCGGTGCCTCGCAGCAGATGTGTTGCCCGAGGAAGGAAGGAAGAGGAATGAAGTTGTCTTCACTTCATCACCCTACACAAGAAGCATCCATCTCTCAATGAGTTATCCTGATGTTGTGTCTGCAAATCTCAGCATCCAGACACAGGTACAGGCAAGATCCAGGCCGAAATTTGTCGAATTTCTTTGAGCAATATAGTGGCATCCCTGTGATTCCACGCCACAGCGTCCCACGCTGTTCAAGTCACGTGTTCAACATATTGTTCTGCTGTTGTGTTTCAGCTCAGCACGGCTATTTCAGCAAGGCAGAGGTGAGTTTGTGGTGATTTTTGCATCCAGTGTTGTAGAATCTTCCACATGCGTGGGTGGAGAGGAGGAAGCAGCCGGATCCTCCCTCATCACCTACTCACCCACGCTCTACCATAACACCCACGCTCGCCCTAGTGTACACCACCACTGCCCACTCCCTCTCTGCCGTGTTTTCTGTGACTTTCCTTGTGAATTCTTGCCAGAGCTGTGTATCCGAGTGCTTGAGGTCACTCGAAGCCGCGTGCAGCAAGCCACGTGGGGTGATCACGAAGCCACGTGGATCTACAAGCCATATGGGTTACCAAGCCAGACCACCCAAGCCACGCTGTGGTCTGCTGCCCGCATCAACCCATGATGTCATCATGCTGCTGACGTCGCCCACGATGCTGCCCGACTCAACTGACGTCACCCACGATGCTGCCTGACTTCACGACATCATCCACGATGTTGCCCGACTTCACGACGTCACCTACGATGCTGCCCGACTCCACTGATGTCACCTACGATGCTGCTCAACTTCACGACATCACCCACAATGTTGCCTGATGTCACCTCGCGATGTCACCCCATGACATCAGTCACGACGTCACCCTGGACGTCTGCTGACGTCACCTCGTGGTGTCACCCCATGACATCACCTCATGACGTCATGCCTGACATCACCACATGATGTCACATGTTCTGTTTTCACAGTGAGCATTTTATTTTCAGTATTGTCAAGATGTTTGAGAGAAGATATATGTCGAGTGTTAAATATTTCCTTTCAGTCAGTGTTTTCATGTTCATGTATGGCTCAGTGTCGTTTTTTTGCACAGAAAAGCGTCATTTGCTTGTAAGCCATGTTGTACTGCATGTGCAGTTTTCTGTGTGTCCTGAGTGGTCTTGAGCACAGCTGTGTGGACCACAGTATGTTCGCCCAGACCAGTGTAATACTTCGTGTTACTTGTCACCCAGTGTGACCCCTGCGCGCTTGACAGCTGACATTAGTCAGTTCAGGCATCAGCTACGAGCATCTGAGCCCCGTGTACAAAAGGCTCTTTATGTTCGCCGCTCATGATGCCCTGCTGAATCGTACCCACAACGATTCTCCCATCAAGACTCGTTTCCACTTCACCTCCCAGACCGTCAGAGACCAGTCTAAGAACGCTTAGACCATCCTCTGCTGTAACTCCAACTGTTGAGAGAATGACACTCGTCAAGCCGCAGTAGCCCTGTCCTGTCAGCAGGCGACTGTCAGCCTCGTGTCACAGCTTCAGAGAGCAGCCTGAACAAAGATGTCACTTTGACTTCTAGCCCACTCACTGCAATAAGGTGTATGCTGCTACGACCTCCAGATGTTTTGCCGAGTCATCTCTGCCACGACTCACTCCACACTCGCCAGCAGTGACAGCCCCAGCGACAGTACCAGTCGAGAAATGTCCTCCTGATTCGCTTGCCTGAAGAAGTCCTGCCCTGTTGCGACTACTGATGACGCCTCACTCAAGGGCACCAGCAGGTTGTGCTCCAGGTTGAGTGAACCCTGCAACGACTACTATGATGACTGCTTCACCATCCCAGAGGAGACCGTACCCTGTTATGTCACAGCTCAGCCGTAGCGATGTCTCCTGTGTTGCAGTATCTGTCCAGACGCAGGAAGGCGTGCAGTGATGCCCATCGACGCTCACTGCCTTAGACCACAAAGCACACCTTTTTTTTTCTTCCCTCTCTGTAGGAAGTTTTTTTCCATGTCCACATATGTATATATATATATATATATATATATATATATATATATATATATATATATACAGTGGTCCCTCGGTTTTCGCCGAAAATTTGTTCCAGAATGCTGCTCAAGTGCCATTACCGAACGAATTTACTTCCTTAGAAATAATGTCACGTAGATTAGTCTATTTCAGACCCCCAAAAATACACTTGCAACAACACTTACTGAAATAAACTTACATAAATGTTCGAGTTTGGAGATGCACGAAAACCGAGGGACCACTGTATATATATACAGTGGTCCCCGAGTAACGAACACCCGGAAATCGTACAATTATGTAAGTATAATATTGTAAGTGCTTGTGGAAGTGTATTTTGGGGCCCTGAAATAGACTAACCTACGTGACATTATTCCTTAAGGGAGTAAATCTGCTCGTAATGGCACTTGAGCAGGCTTCTGGGATGAAGTTTTTCGTTACGGGGTCCACTGTATCAGTGGTACCACTCGATGGTCCCAAACACACCCTTATGTAGACAGTGACGTAATATTTTCATTCCAGAAGAAGTTAAACATTTATCTCCTTAAGAAAGTTGTAAATAGACTAGTCCTTTAGACCCAAATTACACTTACAAGCATTTAAATAACTTACATAAAGGGTGAGTTGGACCATGTAACGTACCACTGTATATTTTTTAAATGCTTTTGTAAGTCTATTTTACATCATTTCTTATGGAGATAAATTCGTTTGGTAATGGCACTTGAACAGCATTCTGGAATGAAAAAATATCGTAAGTCGGGGTACCACTGTATATGTTTTTATTTTGTGTTCTGTGCCCTGTTCCTGCGAGAGAGAGACCAAGTTTTTTTTTTACAGCCAGTCATGGTCAGGGTCGACCATGGGTAGGTGGCCGAGCAAAATGTAGCCAGTAAGCCTACATGCTTAGTTCCCATAGTTTCCCCCAGAGGGCAAGCCGGTGGGCATGTCAGCCTGCCCACCCCTGACTCTCTCTCACTTCTCGTCCAGGCATCCTAGAGTCAACAAGGCCTACTCCTCTCTCCCTCGCATGGGCATGGCCCTCCCGGGCCATGGGCACAAACACACTGCCTATGTACCCTCAAGTTATCGCAAATAAAGTAAGAAGCCTCCAAAGCCTTATCATTGCTACCCCGCCTGCAACGACGACCTTTGCAATCAACGCTCGTTATATACGAGTTTAGCACTCCCCCATGATTATAATATGTAATAATGTGAATTTTTGTCTTATAAAAATGCCTTTACAACCAAATAATTAATTAGCTGTATCAAGGATGTCTTTTTTTTTGTTGCTAAATAAATTTATGAGAAGTGAATTATCATTGTAAGGTGGTTTACTGTATGACCCTTCACTTTATTAAGACACACAACATTATTAATATATTTTGCCAAGGATGGGCTCTCTAATAATAAAAAAAAAAAATCTCAAACTTTCTCTCACAGGAATATCTATGCTTATAGAGCAAATACTGAGGCATTTCTTTAACTACAGTGGCAGTTACATAACAATGGCTAGAAAATATAGATATATGGAGGATGTGATATAAAAACATTTCTATGGTACCTTAAGGGAAGCTTCAACCCAGTTAAGAGGTGTCTCCTCATCTTGCTCAAGTTCGTCGTCAGAGTCCAGCAGAGGATTGAGCTTCCTTGTACCAAGGGTTGGAGGACCTTTATTTTTATTGGGCAGAATCAAGCCATATCTGAAAATAAAAGGTTAGGTGTCTAATAAACTTTACTTCCAATTATAATACATTAAATAATTTAGATATAAACAAAAATAATCTGCAGCATATTTAATTTGCAAGTACGTACAGTATATTTAACTGTAGAACTTGAAGAAGAAGAAATCACAATACCATAGCTAGAACAGGTCACAAATAACCTGCACTTAGGAGAGGAAACTTGTATGTCAGTATGAAGGGATTTGAGGAAACTGGTTAGCCAGACTTGAGTCTTGGAGGTGGGAAGTACAGTGCCTGCACTTTGAAGGAGGGGTGGAGATATGCTGCAGTTTTTTAAGTGTAGTGTCGGCACACCTCTGGCAAGACAGTGATGGAGCGAGTAATGATGATTTTTTTTTTTTTTGGGTCACCCTGTCTTGGTGGGACACAGCTGATGTGTTTAAAAATGTACTGAACAATTGTGAAGTCACAACAGTTATTAATAATAATAATAATAATAATAATAATAATAATAATAATAATAATAATTAGAACAATGGTCCAGGATGGACCAAACCATACTCTTAAGTTGCCTCTCCTAACTGTGAGTTATTTGTGAATATTAGAACCTGTCATGTTAATTTGTCCACAACCTTTGAGATAACTGGAAATGGAAAGGATGCTCCTACAATTTAAAAATACAAAAGCACATGTTAAATAAATGCTGTACAGTAAAGGCATAAAAAATGTATCTGTGCTCAGGATCCATGAATCACTCATAGAAACAGAAACTTGTGTGCATAACATCTGCAAAACAAACATAAAAGCAAATCAATTTTATTTTCAAAATAGAGTGGTACCTCGAGTTACGAACTTAATTCGTTCCAGAAGGCTGTTCGAGTGCCGATACTGAACGAATTTGTTCCCATAAGGAATATCGAACCCGGACCCCTCAGCGTGTGAAGCGAGAGCTTTGCCACCAGGCCACGGGCCTAGTGGCATATATATGACATTTACATTCACTCTACATAAATTTATATAAAATTCACTTTTCTTTTAATATTTTTGAAGCAATTGGCAGATGGAGAACTTTTAGAATTATCTGATAGTTCTATAGTTTTGAGCTTTATATGTGCATGGAATTTCTACTCAGGTTGAGTCAAACATAAGATATCAAGGAGATTACTGTTTATTGTATTGTTTCTATGTAGTCTGTTGCAACTCTCCAAGATTTCTTACACTGCATTCATAATAATATCAAGTGTCCTGTACATATAGCCTCAACAGTAATACAGTGGACCCTCGCTTATTGGCCATTCCTGTTATCAGCCAACTCGCTTATATGCCGTTTTTTCGGCTTCCGCTTATCGGCCGCATGGGACGCGTCAACCGCCGGCCCAGCTGCTTTGCGCGTCAGTTTGGCTGTATATCTCGGTGCGTGAAGAAGTTTCTGTTCATTCATCCAAACATTTCGCTTGTTTTCCATTGTTTTTAGTGGGGGGTTTTCAGTGCAACTGCGAAATAAGTAACCATGGCTCCCAAGAAAGTTCCTAGTAAAGTTCCTGTGGTAAAGAAAGTGAGAAACACGATGGAATTTAAGAGAGAAGTGATTGAAAAATATGAGAGTGATATGCGGGTCCTGGAACTTGCCAGGATGTACGGGAAAAACAAATCAACAATTACATCCATCCTGGCAAAGAAAGAACAAATCAAGGATGCTAATATTGCCAAAGGAGTAAATGTGCTTAAGAAACAAAGGTCACCAATAATGGAAGATATGGAGAAGTTATTGTTATTGTGGATTAAGGAAAAACAATTAGTGGGAGACAGTGTTGTGGAGTCGATTATTTGTGGGAAGGCAAGGCAGTTGCATGAGGATCTTGTTAAGAAAACTCCTGGAACAAGTGCTGCTGGTAGTGAATTTAGGGCCAGCAAAGGCTGGTTTGAGAGATTTAAGAAGCGTAGTGGCATACACAGTGTTGTAAGGCATGGTGAGGCAGCAAGTTCTGACAAATGTGCGGCTGAAAAATATGTTCAGGAATTTAAGGGGTACATAGAGGCTGAAAAATTCCAACCCCAACAAGTGTTCAATTGTGACGAAACAAGCCTGTTTTGGAAGAAAATGCCAAACAGGACCTACATCATGCAGGAGGAAAAGGCACTGCCAGGACACAAGCCCATGAAAGACAGGCTAACTCTCTTGTTGTGTGGTAATGCTAGTGAGGATTTCAAAGTGAAGCCTTTACTGGTGTATCACTGAAAATCCCAGTGTTCAAGAAAAACAATATTGTCAAGAATAGATTGTGTGTGATGTGGAAAGCTAATAATAAGGCATGGGTCACAAGGCAAATTTTCAAAGAGTGGGTTAATGATATGAATGATGTGTTTGGCCCAAGTGTGAAAAAATACCTCCTGGAACGTAAATTGCCACTCAAGTGCCTCCTGGTACTGGACATACTCCAGATTTGGAAGACCAAGTGTTTAGGGACTTCAGTTTTATCACAGTGAAGTTCTTGCCTCCTAACACCACTCCTCTCCTCCAGCCCATGGACCTGCAGGTCATTTCTAACTTCAAAACTGTACACCAGAGCAGTGTTTCAAAAGTGCTTTGAAGTGACCTCGGACACTCAGTTGACCCTAAGAGAGTTCTGGAGGAATCACTTCACTATCCTCCATTGCATAAGCCTTATAGGTAAGGTTTGGGAGGGATTGACTTCCAGGACTTTGAACTTTGCTTGGAGAAAATTGAGGCCAGATTGTGTCCAAGAGAGGAATTTTGAAGGGTTTGAGGCTGACCCTGACCCTGCTGGCCCTCTGCCTGTTGTGGACTCTATTGTGGCATTGGGGAAGTCCCTGGGGTTGGAGGTGAGTGGCGAGGATGTGGAAGAGTTGATGGAGGACCACAGGGAAAAGCTAACCACTGAAGAGCTGGAAGAGCTTCATCTGCAACAGCATCAGACCAAAGTTGAGGAACTTGCTTCAGAAAAGGAGGAGGAAGAATGAGTGAAGGAGGTGCCTTCTTCAGTGATTAAGGACATTTGTGCAAAGTGGAATGAGGTGCAAAGTTTTGTCGATAAATACCACTCTGACCAAGCTGAAACAAGCCATATCTGCAACATGTTTAGTGACAAAACCTTGTCCCACTTCAGGAATATCATAAAGAGATACCAGAAACAGAGCACTCTGGACAGATATGTTGTGCGACAGGGGTCCAGTGACTCAAGCTGGTCCTAGTGGCATTAAAAGACAAAGAAGGGAAGTAACCCCAGAGAGGGCTTTGCTACCTGAAGTCCTTATGGAGGGAGATTCCCCTTCCAAACAATAACTCCTCCCTCTTTCCTCCTCCCTATCTTCCAGAAGCCAGCATTAGTCTTCAATAAAGGTAATACTGATTTAATTGTTAAAAAAACAATATATTTTTTAAATATTTTTGTCTGGAACTGATTAACTGTACGTATTTACATTATTTCTCATGGGGAATATTATTTCGCTTATCGGCCATTTCGCTTTTAGGCCGACCTTCTGGAACGGATTACGGCTGATAAGCGAGGGTCCACTGTAATATTATATATAATCAAATTAAGAACTAAACCCAAAAGGGTCATACAGCAGTATGCACAGAACTATGTGTGAATATCTTTGTTCATTCAGTATTTTTTTTTTATTTTAACAAATTACATATTATTACAGATACAGACATGCACTTTATACACTTACAATTATACACATGTACATATACTAGTGGATGTGTTGTCTGGAACCTGTACGAAATATCATTCAACATGTAACTGATTTTTTGTGGTGTTATGACTGGTGTTAGATAAATTACAGTTGTATATTCCCACGGAAGTAGAAGTGGGGAAGTGGAGCTGAATTCCTCTGTAAGCCATGTATGTCGTAAGAGGTGACTAAAATGTCGGGAGCAAGGGGCTAATAAACCCTTCATAGATTAAAAAGAGAAACTTTTGTTTTTCTTTTCAGGTCACCCTGCCTTGGTGGGATACAGCCAGTTCAATAATAAAAAAATCCCACGGAACATGTACCATACGTGAAGTAACAATAGAATAGAAAGTAGTAAAGAGTGAGTAGTGTAAGTTATTTAGGTACAGGTACACAGAAATACCATTATTATACATAGTTTAACATGTGTAAATTACCTAGGATAACCCAAAAAAGTCTAAATGACTGATTTCCAATAAGGAAACATTTTTTTGAAAGTAGTCCCACTGCTTAGGTAATTTTTTTTTTTAAATATGTGCTGGATGTGAGTACTGAATTTATGTCTAGTGAATGTGAGTGTTGAATTTAAGTCTGATGAATGTGAGTGTTGAATTTTAGTCTGCAGTATACCTGGAGAAGGTTCCAGGGTCAACGCCCACACGGCCCTGTCTGTGACCAGGCCTCATGGTGGATAAGGGTCTGATCAACTAGGCTGTTACTGTTGGCCGTACACAAACCAAAGTACGAACCACAACCCGGCTGGTCAGGTACTGACTGTAGGTGCTTGTCCAGTGCCTGCTTGAAGACAGCCAAGGGTTTATTGGTAATCCCCTTATGTATGCTGGGAGGCAGTTGAACAGTCTTAGGCCCCTGACACTTATTGTGTTGTCTCTTACCGTGCTAATGGCACCCCCCTGCTTTTCATTGGGGGGATGTTGCATCGTCTGCCGAGTCTTTTGCTTTCATAGGGAGTGATTTTCGTGTGCAAGTTTGGTACTAATCCCTCTAGAATTTTCCAAGTGTATATGATCATGTATCTCTCCCACCTGCATTCTAGGAAGTACAGGTTTAGGAACTTCAAGCGCTCCCAGTAATTGAGGTGTTTAATCGCAGTTATGTGTGCTGTAAAGGTTCTCTGTACATTTTCTAGGTCAGCAATTTCACCTGCCTTGAAAGGTGCTGTTAGTGAGCAGCAATATTCCAGCCTAGATAGAACAAGCGACTTGATGGGCTTGGCATCCCTAGTTTTAAAGGTTCTCATTATCCATCCTGTCATTTTTTTAGCAGATAAGATTGATACAATGCTATGGTCTTTGAAGGTGAGATCTTCTGACATGATCATTCCCAGGTCTTTTACATTAGTTTTTCGCTCTATTGTGTGGTTGGAATTTGTTTTATACTCCGATGTAGTTTTAATTTCCTCATGTTTTCCATATCGGAGTACGTAATTGAAATTTTTCATCACTGAATTTCATATTGTTTTCTGCAGCCCATTTAAAGATTTGGTTTATGTCTGCTTGGAGTCTTGCAGTGTCTTCAATGGAGGACACTGTCATGCAAATTCAGGTGTCATCTGCAAAGGAAGACACGGCACTGTGGCTTATATCCCTGTCTATGTCAGATATGAGGATGAAGAACAGGATGGGAGAGAGTACTGTGCCTTGTGGAACAGAGCTTTTCACCGTAGCCGCCTCAGACTTTACTGTTTACTATTACTCTGTGTGTTCTATTTGTTAGGAATTTATAGATCCATCTACCAACTTTTCCTGTTGTTCTTTTATCACGCATTTTGTGCACTATTACACCATGGTCACATTTGTCAAAGGCTTTTGCAAAGTCTGTGTATATTACATCTAGATTTTGTTTGTCTTCTAGAGCATCCGGGACCTTGTCATAGTGGTCCAGTAGCTGGGAGAGACAGGAACGACCTGCTCTAAACCCATACTGCCCTGGGTTGTGTAACTGATCGGTATCTAGATGGATGGCGATCTTGCTTCTTAGAACCCTTTCAAAGATTTTTATGATATGGGACGTTAGTGCTATCAGTCTGTAGTTCTTTGCTTTGCTTTACTGCCACCTTTGTGGAGCGGGGTTATGTCTGTTGTTTTTAGTAGCTGCGGGACGATCCCTGTGTCCATGCTCCCTCTCCATAGGATGTTAAAAGCACGTGATAGGGGCTTCTAGCAATTCTTGATGAACACGAAGTTCCATGAGTCTGGGCCTGGGGCGGAGTGCATGGACATGTCATTTATTGCCTTTTCAAAGTCATTTGGCATCGTAAAAATGTAATACAAAGAAATTTTCCCCCATCTTGTCTTTCGAATAGAAAAATATCAGGTTTGAACCAAGGAAGGGAAGGCCAGCTCCAATTACTTGGATCAAAAGCCCTTCACCGGCATCATCGGCTCTGACAAACTATCCAAAACTCGCGAGAATAAAGTAAAAAAAACTATCTTAAACAATTCACGCCCAAGAAACTAGCACTTAGGGACCTTATGACGACGTTTCGGTCCATCTTGGACCACTGTCACGTCACAACTGGTCCAGGAGGGAGTGAAACGTTGTCAAAAGTGAGGTTAGTGGGTGGACCAGGACCCCGTGTGCAGCATACTTACTGTTGACCGTCGCCAGACATAGCCGCCTTATCTCGTTATAATGAGTCCTGTAATAACCTCTAAGGTCACCTGGGGTGCCTCCTGGCCTCCAGGAAAGTGGAGTTTACCTCAGAGGTACCTCCAACACCAGCAACACCTCCAACACCCTCAACACTGACCTCCTCAAAACGTAAACAAAACACCGCTCACCTTCACCAGATAAAATACATTTATCTTACTTTCTTCTCTTATCTTTACTTTATTTCTACATGTATAATATATAAAAAAGACTTTCTAGGTGTTTACAATTGTATATGAGGCCTATATAAATATTTAATAGCTATTTCCCCTCGTTTCTCAGGGGGTCCGAACCTACAATATTTGGAAAATAAAAATCATGTAGTCATATAGTTGTGGAGTCTACCACAACCAGATTTGAGACTGAACCTCTGCAAAGTGTGGACGAGTCCAACGTCCCTGCAAATGATTCTGGTGATACCAGAGTGCCATCACACACACTGCCCCGATGGCATGGTGGCTAGCGCTCTTGCTTCACGCACGGAGGGTCCGGGTTCAATTCCCGGCGGGGCCGAAACATTTCGAAGTGTTTCGTACACACACACACATATACAACAGGCCTAGTGTCTAATCGACATGTGCCTAGGACAAAATAGTAACTAACACCAATTGTGGAGGAGCTAGCCAACCCTGCTAGCACATGTGGAACTACTGATAGTTCACCACCCATACCTATGCCTCCACCTGAATTTGGGGATAAGCATATCACTCCTCCCAATACACACATCTCCAACAGTTAGACGGACACCACACATGTAACCCCCCCCCCCCTGGAAGCTGGAGATGAGTCAGATGCACAGGACCTACCCGCAATAAATGATGAGGTAGTCATGTCACAGGCACCAACAAAGAGCACTGATTTAACCAAGGTACCTGTTAAGGTTATAGGTGTTAGAGAAAGAACTAATTCAGAAGAGCCTTCCTCTGGAGAGGCATTTGATTCGCCTGACCTTCCTCAAATTATAACAAACGTGCAGGAAAAAACTGAGCATCTTGAACTGATGCTGACAAGTTTAATAAATATATGTAGTCAAGATGATGCTCCTGAGTGCATTGATGACTTCAAAAGTGCATCAACAATCTCGGTTCAATTTCAAGCCATTTGTAAGAAAGAAGCCAATGACACTGGACAGGCACCTCAAGTCGGTACCTGATCAGCCGGGCTGTGGTTCGTACGTTGGACTGCGTGCGGCCAGCAGTAACAGCCTGGTTGATCAGGCTCTGGTCCAACAGGAGGCCTGGTCACAGACCGGGCCGCGGGGGCGTTGACCCCTGGAATTTTCTCCAGGTAGACTCCAGGACTCTTGGCTTCAAAAGTTGCCTTGGAACTGCCTGGCAAATTGCCGGACTATTATGCAAAGCATAATAGTCTTACCATCTTATGAACAAGAGATTGTAATAACTCACTACAATGGATAGATTACAATTTTTTTCATGGAACATTGCTTCCATGAGGAAGCGGTTGCCAGACTTACATCATATTAGTGCAACCAAGAATATTGATGTCATCTGTTTGCAGGAATGTAGACTGAAAGAAGGAGTACCTCCACCAAAGTTGTCTGGATATGCAGCTTATAACTTAAGGTCAACCAACTGTTGTGTGATGTATGTCAGAAAGAACTTGCCACATTCACTCCTTACCCTGCAGAGTCGAGTAAACATGCAGTGTCATGGTGTCAGAGTATATGCAGGCGATTTTTCCATAAACATTTTTAATCTTTATGCCCCAGAAAACCAGCTTCGACCTGATGCTTTACCAGATCGCATCAATAGTGAACCTACCCTCATACTTGGAGACTTTAATGCCAGACATAAGAATATTGGTGGGTCTATAACAAACACCAATGGAACTAAACTAGTGAAATTTCTAAATGAGCATGATAATGTTCGTATTGCCCACTCACATATATGGAGGCATACTAGATCTGTGCCTTGGATTTAATACATCATATAAGATAAGATAAGATAAGATGACTCTGTCATAGTTGATGATCTATCTGATCACTTCCCAAGACTCACAACTGTCATTCTTGATCATATCTCAAGCAACCAAGGAGCTAAATACAGAAGGAGGAAACTTATTCTCAACCCAGAACACAGAGATAACTTTATTAACCACTTGGATCAATGGTATAAGGATTACGAGCCCACTGGCACAAAAAAATAATGATGATCTAGTTACCACTATTGAGACTGTACTCACAGATCAAGTGGGCAGGAAAAGAAAACATAAACCTTCCACTAGAAATGACAATAAAAACCAATGTAAATATTATATTGACCCACAGCTACGCAATCTAACACATGCAACTAATGTGACATTTTATTGTGGCAACGTTTCGCTCTCCAGGAGCTTTCTCAAGCCGTTACAAGCGTTACATGGACACAGTGGGCTATTATATACTCTCAAAGTGAGGTGAAATACTAGTGGTGGTCGAGGTAGTAGTGATAAGTAGTAGTAGTAGTAATACAATAAGGTAGAACAATCAATATGCACATGAGTAAAAGGTGATAAAACAAATACTTGGGTAGTATAACAATAGGTTAGACAAATATTTTATGCTGGAGGTTGAAATATAGAAGGCCTGTAGGAGTGTTCCACATCTACGATGTGCTTGTGTTGAATTAGCAGGAGAGACTATGTGATGGTATGGTTAACTGTTTTCAGGAGGATTCTTGCTAAGACTTCAGAGATGGTGAAGCTGCCTTTGTTTTGTTTAATTGTGTTAGAAACAGAGATAAGTGCTGATTCAAGGCATTTGCGTCTACGGAAATTAGTTTCTTTGATTACTAGTCGGGCGTCTTTGAATTTCATGAGATGATTGTTGGAATTTCGGTGTTGTACGTATGTAATAATATTCTACCAATATTATTACATAATTTACATAAATGACCTTGATGAAGGAATTGCAAGTGACATGAGTAAATTTGCTGATGATACAAAAATAGGCCGTATAATTCATTCTGAGGAGGATACCAATGAACTCCAGGAGGATTTGGATAAATTAATGTCTTGGTCTGAAAAGTGGCAGATGAAGTTCAATGTGGACAAGTGTAAGGTGCTAGTCGTTGGTAATGAAAATATCCCTCGAATTTATAAACTAGGTGAAGTTGAGCTTGATCATACAGAATGTGAAAAAGACTTGGGAGTCATGGTAAGCAGAAATCTAAAGCCAAGACAACAGTGCCTAAGTGTGCGCAATAAGGCTAACAGATTACTAGGATTTATTTCAAGAAGTATAAGCAACAGAAGTCCAAAAGTTATTTTACAGCTCTATACATCACTAGTGAGACCTCATTTGGATTATGCAGCTCAGTTTTGGTCTCCTTACTACAGGATGGATATAGATTCACTCGAGAACATACAAAGAAGAATGACTAAAATGATTTACAGTATAAGAAATCTCCCGTATGAAGATAGACTTAGAGCATTGAATCTCCACTCTCTGGAGAGACGTAGAATGAGGGGAGATATCATCGAGGTGTACAAGTGGATGATGGGCATAAACAAAGGAGATATTAATAAAATACTGAGGATATCGAACCAAGTAAGAACCAGAAATAACGGATTTAAATTGGATAAATTTAGATTTAGAAAGGACATAGGCAAGTACTGGTTTTCGAACAGAGTTGTAGATGCGTGGAACAATCTTCCGAGTAGGGTGATAGAGGCTAGGACCTTGGGTGGCTTTAAAAAGAGATTGGACAAATATATGAGTGGGAGGGGCTGGGTTTGATTAGTGTCGTGAGTACAGGAGTAAATTCTTAGGTAGTGGTGGTTTTGATAAGGACCTGCCTTGTATGGGCCAGTAGGCCTTCTGCAGTGTTCCTCCATTCTTATGTTCTTATGCGTGGAACAATCTTCCGATTAGGGTGATAGAGGCTAGGACCTTGGGTGGCTTTAAAAAGAGATTGGACAAATATATGAGTGGGAGGGGCTGGGTTTGATTAGTGTCGTGAGTACAGGAGTAAATTCTTAGGTAGTGGTGGTTTTGATAAGGACTTGCCTTGTATGGGCCAGTAGGCCTTCTGCAGTGTTCCTTCATTCTTATGTTCTTATGCGTGGAACAATCTTCCGATTAGGGTGATAGAGGCTAGGACCTTGGGTGGCTTTAAAAAGAGATTGGACAAATATATGAGTGGGAGGGGCTGGGTTTGATTAGTGTCGTGAGTACAGGAGTAAATTCTTAGGTAGTGGTGGTTTTGATAAGGACCTGCCTTGTATGGGCCAGTAGGCCTTCTGCAGTGTTCCTCCATTCTTATGTTCTTATGTTCTTAAGGCCTCACCTAGATTACGCAGCTCAGTTCTGGTCTCCATATTACAGAATGGACATAAATTCGTTAGAAAACATTCAACGTAGAATGACTAAATTAATACATAGCATTAGAAATCTTCCTTACGAAGAAAGATTGAAGACCCTTAAATTACATTCACTTGTAAGACGTAGAATGAGGGGAGACATGATCGAGGTATACAAGTGGAAAATGGGTATTAACAAAGGGGATATAAATAAGGTCTTGAGGGTATCTCTCCAAGAGAGAACCCGCAATAATGGAAAAAAGTTAGATAAGTTTAGATTTAGAAAGGATATAGGAAAGTATTGGTTTGGAAATAGGGTAGTTGATGAGTGGAACAGTCTGCCTAGTAGGGTTATTGAAGCAAGGACCTTGGGTAGTTTTAAATTTAGGTTGGATAAATTCATGAGTGAAAGGGGTTGGATTTGAGTGGGAATTGCACATGAGTAAATAAAATTATCAAAGCTTATTTCTTGGATAGCATTGAAAATTAGGTTGAACAAATATTCTGTTAGTGGGATGGAATGTGAAGGACCTGCCTAGAATGGGCCAACAGGCCTGCTGCAGTGTTCCTCCTTTCTTATGTTCTTATGTTCTTATGTTAATTCGTGGTCAGAAAAGTGGCAGATGCAGTTCAATGTAGATAAATGCAAGGTTCTGAAGCTCGGGAGTGTCCATAACCCAAGCACTTATAAGTTAAATAACGTAGAAATTAGCCATACAGATTGCGAGAAGGACTTGGGGGTGATGGTAAGCAGCAACCTTAAACCAAGACAGCAATGCCTAAGCGTACGTAATAAGGCAAATAGATTACTGGGATTTATATCAAGAAGTGTAAGCAACAGAAGTCCAGAGGTTATATTACAGCTTTATACATCATTAGTAAGGCCTCACCTAGATTACGCAGTTCAGTTCTGGTCTCCATATTACAGAATGGACATAAATTCGTTAGAAAACATTCAGTGTAGAATGACCAAATTAATACATAGCATTGGAAATAGGGTAGTTGATGAGTGGAACAGTCTGCCTAGTAGGGTCATTGAAGCTTGGACCTTGGGTAGTTTCAAATTTAGGTTGGATAAATACATGAGTGAGAGGGGTTGGATTTGAGTGGGACTCGCACTTGAGTTAATAGAATCTGCAAAGCTTATTTCTTGGGTAGAATTGAAAATTAGGTTGGGCAATTATTCTGTTAGTGGGATGGATTGTGAAGGACCTGCCTAGTATGGGCCAACAGGCCTGCTGCAGTGTTCCTCCTTTCTTATAAGAACATAAGAATGGAGGAACACTGCAGAAGGCCTACTGGCCCATACAAGGCAGGTCCATAACAAAACCACCACTACCTAAGAATTTATTCCCGTACTCACGACAGCAATCAAACCCAGCCCCTCCCACTCATATATTTGTCCAATCTCTTTTTAAAGCCACCCAAGGTCCTAGCAGGGGACAAGTCACTACCGTCAAACTACCGCCCAATAAGCCTGACCTCAATTGTAGGCAAATTACTAGAGTCAATTATAGCTGATATTATTAGAAGCCATCTAGATAACCATAATTTGATTAATGATACCCAGCATGGATTCACGAGGGGCCGTTCCTGCCTATCTAATTTATTAACCTTCTTCAGTAAAGCTTTTGAGGCTGTTGATCACGATAAAGAATTCGATATTGTTTATTTAGACTTTAGTAAGGCTTTTGATAGAGTACCGCACCAGAGACTGTTAAAGAAAGTGGCAGCTCATGGCATTGGGGGAAAAGTGCTGTCATGGATCGAGTCATGGCTCACCAATAGGAAGCAGAGAGTGTGCATAAATGGGGTTAAATCCGAATGGGGACTTGTAACAAGTGGTGTTCCACAGGGATCAGTCTTAGGCCCATTGTTATTTATAATATATATCAATGACCTTGATGAGGGAATTACTAGTGATATGAGCAAATTCGCCGACGACACGAAGATAGGTAGGATAATTGATTCAAACATAGATGTCATAGAACTTCAGGAAGATTTAGACAAACTTAATTCGTGGTCAGAAAAGTGGCAGATGCAGTTCAATGTAGATAAATGCAAGGTTCTGAAGCTCGGGAGTGTCCATAACCCAAGCACTTATAAGTTAAATAACGTAGAACTTAGCCATACAGATTGCGAGAAGGACTTGGGGGTGATGGTAAGCAGCAACCTTAAACCAAGACAGCAATGCCTAAGCGTACGTAATAAGGCAAATAGATTACTGGGATATATATCAAGAAGTGTTAGCAACAGAAGTCCAGAGGTTATATTACAGCTCTATACATCATTAGTAAGGCCTCACCTAGATTACGCAGCTCAGTTCTGGTCTCCATATTACAGAATGGACATAAATTCGTTAGAAAACATTCAGCGTAGAATGACTAAATTAATACATAGCATTAGAAATCTTCCTTACGAAGAAAGATTGAAGACCCTAAAATTACATTCACTTGTAAGACGTAGAATGAGGGAGACATGATCGAGGTATACAAGTGGAAAATAGGTATTAACAAAGGGATATAAATAAGGTCTTGAGGATATCTCCAAGAGAGAACCCGCAATAATGGATTCAAGTTAGATAAGTTTAGATTTAGAAAGGATATAGGAAAGTATTGGTTTGGAAATAGGGTAGTTGATGAGTGGAACAGTCTGCCTAGTAGGGTTATTGAAGCTAGGACCTTGGGTAGTTTCAAATTTAGGTTGGATAAATTCATGGGTTTACGAGAGGTCGTTCCTGCCTGACAAATTTACTGACGTTTTTCAATAAAACATTTGAGGCAGTAGACAGTGATAAAGAATATGATATAGTTTACTTGGATTTCAGTAAGGCCTTCGATAGAGTACCTCACAAGAGACTCTTAAGAAAGGTGGCAGCTCATGGTATAGGAGGTAAAGTTCTAGCATGGATAGAGGCATGGCTTACCAATAGAAAGCAGAGAGTTTCCATTAATGGGGTCAAATCTGAATGGGGATTTGTCACTAGTGGCGTTCCACAAGGATCAGTTTTGGGCCCATTGTTGTTCATAATTTACATTAATGTCCTTTCTAAATCTAAATTTATCCAATTTAAATCCGTTATTTCTGGTTCTTACTTGGTTCGATATCCTCAGTATTTTATTAATATCTCCTTTGTTTATGCCCATCATCCACTTGTACACCTCGATGATATCTCCCCTCATTCTACGTCTCTCCAGAGAGTGGAGATTCAATGCTCTAAGTCTATCTTCATACGGGAGATTTCTTATACTGTAAATCATTTTAGTCATTCTTCTTTGTATGTTCTCCAGTGAATCTATATCCATCCTGTAGTAAGGAGACCAAAACTGAGCTGCATAATCCAAATGAGGTCTCACTAGTGATGTATAGAGCTGTAAAATAACTTTTGGACTTCTGTTGTTATACTTCTTGAAATAAATCCTAGTAATCTGTTAGCCTTATTGCGCACACTTAGGCACTGTTGTCTTGGCTTTAGATTTCTGCTTACCATGACTCCCAAGTCTTTTTCACATTCTGTATGATCAAGCTCAACTTCACCTAGTTTATAAATTCGAGGGATATTTTCATTACCAACGACTAGCACCTTACACTTGTCCACATTGAACTTCATCTGCCACTTTTCAGACCAAGACATTAATTTATCCAAATCCTCCTGGAGTTCATTGGTATCCTCCTCAGAATGAATTATACGGCCTATTTTTGTATCATCAGCAAATTTACTCATGTCACTTGCAATTCCTTCATCAAGGTCATTTATGTAAATTATGTAATAATATTGGTAGAATATTATTACATACGTACAACACCGAAATTCCAACAATCATCTCATGAAATTCAAAGACGCCCGACTAGTAATCAAAGAAACTAATTTCCGTAGACGCAAATGCCTTGAATCAGCACTTATCTCTGTTTCTAACACAATTAAACAAAACAAAGGCAGCTTCACCATCTCTGAAGTCTTAGCAAGAATCCTCCTGAAAACAGTTAACCATACCATCACATAGTCTCTCCTGCTAATTCAACACAAGCACATCGTAGATGTGGAACACTCCTACAGGCCTTCTATATTTCAACCTCCAGCATAAAATATTTGTCTAACCTATTGTTATACTACCCAAGTATTTGTTTTATCACCTTTTACTCATGTGCATATTGATTGTTCTACCTTATTGTATTACTACTACTACTACTTATCACTACTACCTCGACCACCACTAGTATTTCACCTCACTTTGAGAGTATATAATAGCCCACTGTGTCCATGTAACGCTTGTAACGGCTTGAGAAAGCTCCTGGAGAGCGAAACGTTGCCACAATAATCTAACACATGCAGCTAGGAGGATTGGTAAAGCATACCGTGAGTGTAGAACCCCAGACCTTCTCAGAACGTTCCAAGCTGCACTAACAAATGCAAGAAATAGATAGCAAGAACTTAGGCAACAGGAATGGGAACAATTCGTTAGTGGATTAAATAGGTCTACCCCTTTAAGTCTGGCATGGAAAGGTATAAATAAAATAACCAGGAAAAAGACTGGCAATGTTGCTCATCCCTTTCCACTTGAAAAAGCAAATGACCTCATAAATGACTGGTCCAAAATCTCCAGGCATGAAAACCTGCCATCTCATATTAGAGAAAACTTTAGAGAGTGCTTCTGAAGAAATGTTGAAACTGATTAATTTTATGAGCCAAAATATTGATGAGAGTGATTGCCTCTTCACCGAGTATGAATTAGATAACGCATTAACTAAAGGTCGATCAACTGCTCCTGGAGAGGATGGTATAACCTATGATATTCTCAGAACTTTAAGGCACGTGCCTAATAATCATTTGGTGGCACTGTATAATACCAGTTACATTGAGGGAGTTCTTCTTACTTCCTGGACCAATAGTCTCATTGTGCCTATCCCTAAGCCCCAACAGCCTGATACATTTAGACCGATCTCCTTAACTAGTTGTCTTTGTAAAATTTTTGAAAGAATGATACTTAACAGACTGTACTATAGAATCAGACACCAACTCTCTCCCTCCCTCTATGGGTTCATGAAAGGTAAGAGTGTGCAGAACTGTATTTCCACCTTTCTTACCGCACACACCTCTACTAGTTTTACCACATTTCTTGATTTAAAATCTGCATTTGATATCGCGAACAGAACTGTTATACTACATGAACTAGCCAAAATGAATATTGGTGGTAGCCTACTTTGCTGGATAATAGGATACCTGTCAAACAGAGTATCCTCTGTCCTCTACCAAGGCTTTAGAAGCGAGTCTAAAGAAATGTTCCTAGGTACACCGCAGGGAGGAGTTATCAGTCCCATGCTATTTAATATTCTGATTAATGCTCTTCTAAATGCTCTACCTACCTCACCTAAACATATAGCTATAAGCTATGCTGATGACATCATGATCCATACAACAGGGCATAAAAAGATGAGTACCGTTCTTAATGAAGTTCAAGCAATTTGTAATCGACTAGGCCTCGTAATATCTTCCTCTAAAACAAAGATATTAACAAGCAAACGACATCCCCCATCCATCTATTTGCAGGGTGAAAACATTAGCTAAGTTAAAACTTACAGATATCTTGGCGTAGATGTACCCTTTAACAAATCCACTATACCACAACTAAATAAGCTGTTGCTGGCTACAACCCCAACTATGGTGCTAATGTGAGAATCGTGAGAATGATGTACATAGCCTATATTAGGTCCTTAATTGATTATGCTGCTCCCATGTTGATATTAGCTAGAGAAAGTTCTCTCCCACCCTTGGAGTTAATGCAAAATGAAGCTCTCAGAATTATTTTTGGCTGTCCCAAATCTATAAAGGTTCTTAATATGAGGAAGGAGCTTGGTATTACTAGTATCAGTGATAGGATTGTTGAGATTAACACTGTAATTGGTATTAGAATGTTAAGAAATGAACCAGAAACTGTCACAATGAATCTTACTAAATGTCTAGAAGTAAATACTCACAGATCTAAATGGATTGTGAAAACATGCAATTACATTAAGTTTTACAACCTGCATGAATTGTATCATTGTAGGCAACAAGAGCATTTCACCCTACATGGAAGATGTGTTCATTTAATATCACATACCTGCAAGTCCCTCCCAAGAAGCTCATTGCTGGTAATCCCTTCTTTAAATCACTTGTTAAAGCAACTGCTCAAGAAGAAATTTCTCGCCTAGCTGGTAGTAATAAGTTATCACAAGTTATATACACTGATGGATCTAAACAGGAGTCTTCTGGCAGGGCTGCATCTGCTCTTGTTGCCACCTCCTAGTTAAGAACAATAATAAATCTGTTGAACTAGGCATAAGAATTAACAACTGGCGTCTACACTGCAAAACTGAATTGTTTGCAATCCTAATGGCACTAAAGCTAACTTATGACACTGAGCTTGACTCTATCATCATTACTGATTCTATGTCATCACTGAAGGCTCTTGACTCATATAATGACTCTAATAGCATGCTCATTGGATAAGCCAGGTGTAGATACTAAAAAATCCGGGACAAAGGAATTAATGTACAATTGCTATGGATTCCATCACACATTGGATTACTCCTTCATGATAAAGTTGATATGTTAGCCAAGATGAGGACCCAGAAGGAGAATGTAGAATATAACTTTGGTATATCTGTGTCTAGCATTAGGAATAATATTAGAAGATAAATAAATAATGAAAATGATTGCTATATGAATGCAGTTAGAAGCCTGAGTAGATCTATAACCCACTATGATAACATGAACATAGATAAGTATGTTTATGGAGCAACTTGCAATGTGAACAGACTGACTGATGTTGTAGTGGCCAGGCTTAGGCTTGGCTACAAGTACTTCTGGCAGTTTGGGAGACAGATGATGATCAAACTAAATGCAAATTACGTGTCCACTTATTGAGGAATATAGAGATAGACAGTATAATAACCTATGTGACATGTCAAGATATCTTATTAATGAAAATAAGATACCAGTTATACTAAGCAAATTTCCTAAATTTGCTTGTAACAGATAAGTGAAATGTAGATATAAATCCTAATGTACAATTGTTAACCCTTTTGGGGCCTAATGCTCTTGCGCTACCGTCTACAGGATGGATATGGGGTGCACAATAAACTAGCCACTTCGGTGGCAAAATCTAATCTAATCTAAAATCATGTATCTATAGTTGACACCTTGATAGTTATATGATTCTCTGTGATCCATGAATGCTCTTTAACTCTACGAGTTACAAGTGTGACACGCTCGTGTCTGAAGTTACACACAGGGTGGATAGGGAGAGGATGTTCCAGAGATGGGACACAGCAACAATGGGTCACAGTTGGAAGTTGAAAACTCAAATGAGTCACGGGGATATTAGGAAGTATTTCTTAAATCATAGAGATGTTAGGAAGGGGGAACAATCTGGAGTGTTGAAGTGGAGGCAGGATCCACATAGCTTTAAAAACAGAGGTACGATAAAGCTCTTGGAGCAGGGAGAGAAAGGACCTAGTAGTGACCAGCGAAGAGGCGGGGCCAAGAGCTGTGAATCGACCCCTGCAACCACACATAGGTGGTTGCAGGGACTCAATGTACACCTTATTGTATGACCTTTCACACTGGCCATCCATAGAACTGATGAATTGACAAAATCATATACTTTCAGTGAGGAAGTAGATTACAACCTTGGGTTACCTGCAAAGTAGTCTGACAACAATACGAAAATAACTTTATCTGAACTTCATTAACTTGAGACAGAGGGAAACTGACACTAGTCAGTCTATCTATCATCACTCTGATGCAAGAGGAGCCATATATCTACAGCACATGCAACAAAATCAATACTCTTGGATGCACTGCTGCTTGGCTTGGGCTGGGGTACAAGTATTCCTGGGAGTTTACACCACCAGCTAATGCTGACCTAACTAAATGTAAACTTTATCAAATCAAATAAAAAAATATTTCTAGTAATATTACAAAGTGGGGTATACTTATAGTATTAATTTTATGGAGTAGATATTACAAGATGGCCAATGAATATGCCTAGGTATGGCTAGGCTTTTCAGGCAGAGGAACCATTGTCACACCCTGGAGGGTGTTTCGGGGTCCACGCCCCCGCGGCCCTGTACATAACCAGATCTTGCGGTTGATCAGGGCCCTGATCACCAGGCTGTTACTGCTGGACGCAAGTAAACCAACGTACAAACTACGGAAAAAGAGAAAAAAATCATGAATTCAGAGATAACTGACTCTCAAATGTTCAACAAATGTCAGAATATTTTATTCATAGTAGTGGAAATAAGTCACTTTGTCTAACGTTTTTTTGGGTTATCCCAGGTAATTCACATTTACTTTACTATGTATGATAATTGTAATCAAAATTTGTGAAACTGTACATTACTCATATGTATATTACACTGTAATTTACACAATGTTGCTATGCATGGAAATTGCACTCAGTGTACCTTTACCTAAATAAAACTTACTGTACCTAAATAAACTTACTGTACCTAAATAAACATACCGTACCTAAATAAAACTTACTGTAACTAAATAAAACTTAGTTACCTAAATAGCTCGATTGGTAGCGCATTCAGCTCAGCCCAATTAGTCTGGTTGTCGATCCCCGGTACGGGTGAAACATTAATATGTGTTTCCTTAAGACACCTGCTGTCCCTGTTCACCTAACAGTAAGTATGTACCTGGGTGTTAATCGACTGGTGTGGATTGCATCCTGGGACAAAAATAACTAGGACGGGTCAATTCTCAGCATAACAAGGGGCTTTCTATATAGTAGTATGTCACTGATGTCAGCTATGGTCTGTATACCTTGTACATGTATTTTAGAAATAAAGATTACTAATCTGGTTGCTAATATCACCTCCGCTCAAAATTCTCCTCATAAGATAAGATAAGATAAGATTTCTTCAGTTTTTAACTTGGAGGATTAGCCACAGGATAACCAAGAAAGTCAGTGCGTCATCGAGGACTGTCTGTCTTATTTCCATTGTGGTCCTTAATCTTGTCCCCAGGATGCGACCCACACCAGTCGACTAACAACCCAGGTACCTATTTGCTGCTAGGTGAACATGACAGCAGGTGTAAGGAAACACGTCGAAATGTTTCCACCCGCCGGGAATCGAACCCTCCGTGTGTGAAGCGAGCTCAAGCCCCAGGCCACCGGCCACCCTCAACAACTTTAATAGGACCCATGACCACAACACAAGACACAGATCACTTTTGACATACCCGAGTCCATACCAACCAATGTAAAAATTCTATGCACATAAAGGGCCCAAGAATCTGGAATTCATTACAGTAAATATTAAGTTAACTTTGTCTGAAAATCAATTCAAGACTCTTCTCAAAAATCACTTACTCACCCTATACTAAATACTCATACTTTCAAACCCAATGTTATTTTACTTAAGATAATCTCAGTTTTATATTGTCATCCTCCTTAACACTTGTTGCAATTTCTATCATCATATTGTCATTTAATAGTATAGTATCATCATATTGTAATTTGAAATAAAATATACAACTAGAATAAACTCAACCAATTTCTCTAGTATTGTTATATATTAAGTAGTTAGACTGTTGGTTTAGTCCTGACTCTTTCTCTTCACTTCAGCTCTTCCTCTCTCACCCGGCTATTCTTCTTCTGTCCCCACTTCCCCCCTCGCCCCTAGTGGGTCCTTACCTGAGAGTCTGAACTAACTAGTATTGTCTTTTTAATAGTATAGTATTATCATATTGTAATTTGAAATAAAATATATAACTAGAATAAACTCAATCAATTTCTCTAATATTATGTACATAGTGAATAAGTCTTTAGACTAAGCTGCCCCTAATGCCATGGCATGCCAGTGGCTCTCCTTCCATTACAGTTTATAATTGTAACTTGCAACGAAATAAAAATATTATATTATTATTATTAATATTATCATCAAAATATAATAAAATACATAGGTAATATGAATGGAATCAGATGAGAAACAAATGTAATGTATATCTACTGTGGGTGGAAAAGTTTGCTCATTAAAGATTCTAATTCTCTTTGTATAGTGTTTGTTGTGTGTCAGTGTTTACACTGTGAGGTGTCTGGCATCTATGATCTGCTGATGTGACACTTTGTCCAAGTTCAACTGGGAACTCTACTGGCTCGTATATACGAAAGAAATATTATTTGACCATATTTCCTCTCCATATATTGTAGTGTGAGGATTGTTCATGTTTGTATTAGTTTGTGAACGGGAGTGGTAGAAGGGAAATAAGTTGCTATATAATCATCTCAGAGGTGCCTTGATGCTTGTGAGGGCTCTTGATCCAAGGAATTGAAATTACCCTCTCCTCCTCTCATGGAGGTTCCTTGATGCTGGTGAGGGCTGAACTACCCTCTCCTCTCTCAAGGAAGGTTCCTGATGCTGACCTACGAGTTTAGCTGTTTCCCCTTGATTATAATAATAATGATCCATGATGCTGGTGAGGGCTCTTGATCTAGGGTGGTTCTGTCCTCCATTTCTCTGAATTAGCCTGAATACCTTCCTTGCCCCTCCATAAAGTGCTGTATATAATCTCTACAGTTTTTTGTGTTCCCCTAATAAAAATATTAAAAATAGTAATACTAATAGTAATAATAATAATAATAATAATAATAATAATAATAATAATAATAATTCCCATCTTCTGATCCGACTGAATGCCTAAGTAATAGACAATTTTGGTTGTAATTATAGTTTAAATTATACAATGGTTAGTTATATCTTTCATATACTAAATTATTTGTGTTTAAAGACTAAAAAGTAATATTCCCAAAAAAACCCCAAAGCAGTTTTAAAATGACCTGGAATAACCTTACTCTACCACTGGTAGATATGGAACTAAAATGTCTGTTTCAACTAGTCTCAAACTACTCACCGTAAGAACATTCATACTTACTCTTGTGCCTACCTACATATAAAAAAATTTACCTCTAATAACCCTCCCTCAAAATTCCCCACCAACTTAGGACCCATGACCACAACCCCAAGACACAGATCATTTTTTGATATACCCACGTGTTCATATCAACCTATGTAAAAATTCTATGCACATAAAGGCCCCAGTAAATATTAAGATAATCTTGTCTGAAAATCAATTTAAGACTCAACTAAAAAAACCACCTACTCACCCAAAACTAAATGATCATACAAATAAACTACTCTGAAAAATGTATTAATATTTCCTATTGATAATCAAATTTTAATAATATGTTACTATTATGTACCCCCTATAATCAAAACTAAATACTCATATTATAAGTTAATGTAAAAAAATGCTCAATGTTATTTCCTTTAAATAATCTCAATTCCATATTCATTACTGTAACAATCAATATCATTTATAATAATTTAAACAGAAAAAATTTCATCATATTGTAATTTTGAAAAAAATTTTTTAACTAGAATAAACTCAAAAAATTTCTCAAATTTAAGTACATAGTCTTTAAGTTACTAGAATAGCTGCCCTAATGCCATGGCATCCAGTGGCTCTCCTTGCCTCAATTTAGTTGAACTAACAATACCTATGTAATCTGCAATCTGCAATGAAATAAAATTTACTTTACTTTACATTTGGACAGTCTGTGAGACAATACTGTTGACTGTATGACCCTTGTGGGTTTTAGTGCTTGTTCTGATCAGTACTGTTGATTACAGACATGTTACACAAAGCAGAAGAGATGTATTTTTTTTTATATCCCCAAAATTTACATAAGAAATATTTTTTTTCCATGGTGTACGTAGGTTGTATGTTTTAAAACGTAAAAAAAATTCTTGGGCTCTCCATAGTCCCCGCTTGTGACACAGAGAAAAGTAAATGAGTAAAGCCCAAGCGCTACAATGAAAAACTCTTTTTCAAAAGGCACAATGCTCGCTCATCCTTTTCCCTCATCTTCACATCTGATATAGACAGAGATGTAAGCCATGCTCCCTGTCTTCCTTTGTGGATGACACCTGGTGCCATGACAGTGTCCTCCATTGAAGACACCACAAGACTCAAGCGGACATCAACCAAATCTTCAAATGCCACTGGGAAAAAAATATGAAGTTCAATGAAGAAATTTCAACTACTCAGATAAAGCTTGAGGAAATTAAAACTGTATCCCGTGTATACAACAGAATTCTAACCATACAATAAAGTGAAAAGTAATGTGAAGGACCTGGGAGTGATAATGTTGGAGGATTAACCTTCAAGACCACAATTTTCTACCTCATCTGCTAGAAAAATGATAGGATGGATAATGAGACCCTTAAAACCAGGAACCCAAAGCCCATGATGATTCTCTTCAAATCACTTGTTCTTTAGGCGGAATTTTAAAAAATAAATGCCCCTTTGGGGGGATCTGACCTGGGGAACGAAACTTTCACACACATAATTTTATAAAGCACCTAAATTACTGAGAAAAGGGTTTAAGTCTCTTGTTTTTTTTCCCGGAATGCAGGCGAAAGATACGTGATAATATACACTTGGAAAACCCCAGGGGGGTTAGTACCAAACACATGAAAATCACTCCCACAAAAAAAAAAGACTCAGGAGGGAAATTCCCCCAAAAAAAGGGGGGCCACTAGTAAATAAACAACACAATAAGTGTCAGGGGGCCCCAAAGGGTGTTTAACTGCCTCCCAGCATACATAAAGGGATTCCCAAAAACCCCTCGTCATCAAGAAGGTCTGGACAGGCACCTAAAGTCAGTACCGTCAGATAGGGGGGACAGTGGAACCTCGGTTTTGTATGCTCCCCCAATAAAAACCCCAGTTATTCTCCAAAAACCATTTTTTTTTTAAAATTTTTGGGGTGTCTGGAACAGATTAATTTGGTTACATTTTTTTATGGGGAAATATTATCAAAACATTTTATGAAAATAACTTGGTTTTCATGCAAGCGGGGGAAAAGGGTTCCACTTACGTTTTTTTCAGACCAGCAGTAAAGCCTGGTTTCAGACCCTGACCCCCCAAGGCGACCTCCCCCGGGCCCAGGGCGGCCCCGAAACCCCCTCGGAATACTCCAGACACTTGTGGGCTTAGCACTTAATTGTGATTACAGATTTACTAAAATAAAATTATTAGAATTATAATAAAGGAAAACAGGAAAAGTTGGTAGATGGATCATAATTTCCAAAAAGTCTGAGGCAGCTACTGAAAAACTTTCCAAAGGCACAGTATCCTCCTCCTGTTCCTCATCCCCTATCGGATATAGACAGGGATAAACCACAGGGTGTTTTCCCTTTTGCAGATGAAAAATCTTTTGACAGTGTCCACCGTTGAAGACACTGCAAGACTCCGACATAAACCAAATCTTTAAATGGGTGCAGAAAAAAATTTGAAGTTCAATGATAAAAATTTAATTCTGGTCAAAAACTGGGAAAAAAAAACTCAGGGGTACAAAAAATTTCCCAACCACACAATGGCAAAAACAATGAAAAGCCTGGGGGATCATGCAGAGGATTCACCTTCAAGGACCATAACAGGGGCAATTGCATCTGCTAAAAAAAAAGACAGGGTGATAATGAGAACCTTCAAAACCGGGGGTGCAAACCCCTGTTGACATTTTACAGATTGTTTTTTTACGGGGAATATTCTGCACTAACGCCCCTTTAAGGGGGGAAATTGCTGACCTTGAAAATTCAGAGAACCTTCCCCGGAGCATAACCGATAAACCACCTCATCTGGGACGGGGTTCCAAACCTTTTTACCTCTGGGAACATCGTGGGGGAATATTATATACACATGGAAAATTCTCGGGATTAGTACCAAACTTGCAGAATCACCCCCCATGAAAGAAAAAAACTCGGCAGGCGATGTAACATCCCCCAAGAAGAGCAGGGGGCCACTAGCACGTTGAGGGACAAACAAAGTGTCGGGGCCCCCGTTGCAACTGCCTCCCAGCATACATCAGGGATTCCAAAAAACCCCCGGCTGTCTTCAACAGGCAGGGGGCAGACACCTTGTGGTCCTGACCACCCGGGTGGGGAGGGGACGGGTTTGATCAGGTCTGGTAAATGAGCCCGGGCACAGACTGGGCCGGGGGCTTTGACCCTGGAATTTTTTCCCAGGTAAACTCGGTATAACCAATTTTTTATTGAATAATCTAAATTCCCCCGTACTATATAGTTCCTGTGGGTTTAGCTTTTTTTTTTTTTTCCGATTTTATTGTGTTACTATAAATTAATTTAAGAATCATAACCCTAAGTTAATTTGAAAAAAATTTCAAAAATCTATTTTTTTTGCAAAAAGCATTTTTAGTTGCACATTTCATGTAAAAAAAAATTTGGAAGTTATTCTAATGCCTCTTAAAGTTGTAAAATAAACTGATTATAAAGATTGATGTAGTGATGATATTATTATTATTATTATTATTGTTGTTTTTTTATTATTATTATTGTTTATTATTGTTATTATTGTTTTTTTTATTTGTTATTCCCCATTTATTCATTCATTTATTTAATTATTATTGGGGGAATTAAAATTGATTTTTGGGGTTAAACCCTAGGCCAAAACATTTATTTTTTTTTTTAATTTTTACATGAAGAAATAGTATCTTGACTGGTAACAATTTTTTATAATAATTATTGGGTGGTAGAAATATCAGTCCGTGACAATACAATAATGATGAGATGAATGCTATGGGCTGGGAAACAAATTTAAATTACATTATACAGGTAGGGCTCACTTATATAGCAGATTAAATTTTGGGCTACTGCTTGATACAGGTAGGTCTTTTAAACAGGTTAGGTTCTGGGCTACTGCTGTACAGGGGGCCCCCTTAACAGAGGTTGGTTCTGGGATACTGCACAAGAGGGCCTCACAAACAGCAGGTTAGGTTCCCCTTCCCTGTGGAGGGTCCCTCTTAAATGTTAGGTTCCGGTACTTTAAAAATGAAAATCACTGTAAAAGGAAACACATTACATGGCCCCCGGTTAACACCAAATTGCCCCGGAAAGTGTTCAAGTGCTGTTCCGGAAAGAAATTTTTTAACATAAGGAATAATGTAAATTAGATTAGCCCTTTTTGGCCCCCAAACATACACTTACAAAAGACTTAAAAAACACTTACAAATTTTAGTTTTGGAGCCCCTGTTAACCGGGGGTCCACTGTATTACCTTAAAATATTTTTTCCTTTTAAAAATTTTGGGGAAAATTTTTTTGTAGGAAGTCTGAATAAAAAGAATGGGTATAATTGAAAACTGCTATTGCAAAATGTTAAGTGGACCCTCCTGTATTTAAAATGATGTGCATATTAGAATGGGGCATTTTAAAAGGGGAAAGGGAGGGGATCCAAGTTGATTTTTTTTGTAGTAATCGTGTTTTTCTTAGTTTTTATCTTATGTTATCTTATTGCAGCTGTGCCCAGCAATGGCAACTACGGTCTTCCAGGAGTTTCCAAAAAAACAGTAAGAGGGAAAATTTAGTTTCTGTTTTGTCCTAAAATTCATTGTTCATTTTTCCCTGGGTCCATTTATTTTTAAATTTCATATACGTCAATTATCAATAAAACACACAACCAGGTGATGATAGAATGCAAAAAACCTACAAAATTATTAAAAATGTTGTTATTAATTCCTAGTGAAGGATATTTTCATGGCCAACTCAAAGTCTTGCAAATAGCATTTTTGTTTGTTCTAAATCTTGCTTTTTAGAGTTCAACATTATTTACTTGCATAAAGCACTAAAAAAAAAGGGGCTTTCGTCTTTAGGATGGTTTAGATTGGGGGGGAAACAAGTGGTTTTTGGCTTACATGCTGTTGGTGTCAGGGAAAAGGTAACATTTATAAAGGGATTTGGGAGACTAGTTAGACTTGAGTCTTGGAATTGGACGTTAGTGCCTGAACTCTGAAGTAGGGTCATTTTATTTTTGATATCTTTGAATTATTCAATGTGTTTTTTTTTTTTCACCCTGCTTGGGAAAACCATCCCAAGTGCTAGAAAACATAAATGTAGTACAGAGCCAAGGGGAATCATGCAAATGTGTAAACAAAAAAGATAATACCTCTAAAGGGGGAAATGTTTTAAGTTAAAAAAACTTTGTTTTTTTTGGTGTATTGGTTAAAATACCTTTAAAAAAACTGAAAGGACTATAAAGGAAGGTTAATCAGTATGATCACAAATTGCAGATAATTTAACATAAAAAAATAAATATTGCATTAAAAAATTTTTAAGTTAGGGAAAGGATTGATGAGGACATGAAAAAAATAAGGAAATTGACTAACCATGACGTTGACATGACCTATAAAAAAAAGAAAGAATAAAACAAAATGTATATAG